>JAHLKD010000133.1:82500-85000 GCA_025526935.1 Cladochytrium replicatum
ATTTGACAAATAACACAACACGATGGGGCGGGCACCGCAAAGCCTGTGTGTAGGGCCTAAGAGTAGCGTGAGAAATCTGGGCTAATGTGGACCAGCCAGTGAAACCCAACCAAACCGACATTGGGAGTGTCCAGGACTCTAAATACAATACCTTTACACTTTCGAAGTACTTTACGCGTGGATAAACACTGTAGAGATGCTGTTTTCTGGCCCTAATGCGTGAATAGCAGAGCTTCCTGAACGGGTCTCTGAGGGCAACTCTCTCACATCACCTCAGAGAGGCCCCAGGCGCTAACAGATGGTAGTTTGTAGTCCCCCGTAAACGTTGCGCTAGGTTAAACACTGCAGAAGCGGTGTCCTCATGCTCTCCACAGGGTACTGCAGATGTGCCCAATCGAGCCCCTGAGGGCAACTTCACCAAAACAATCCTGATCAGTTCCAGCGTCACTCAGAACATAGAAAATACTGCTCTCCATACGATACGCTACAGTAAACACCAATGCAAGGACGTTTAGCATGTGTTTTTGGCTCATTGCGAAAATGACCAAATCGAGCCTCTGAGAGCAACTTTGCCAAACCCGCACTAGGGGACCTCTCCATCACACACGGAATAGTCCTGTTGTATATCTATTTGTTACGATAGGTTTAGGTACCTCCGGATCACGTTTTGACAGCGTTCTGGCAAGAAAGCGTCTGCGCTTTGCACATATTCGAGTGCTACGCGTTCCACAGGCGCTACCCGGGCCTCTGGGGCATTGCATTACTTAATTCCACGTATGAATTAGTGCTCATGTTGTCCTAGAGGCCATCTATAGAGGCACAATGGAGAACTTGAGCTGGGAAGCTGCAAGTCCACTGGTGGTCACTTTTTGCTAGAAACTGGGGTTGTTGGACAAGTGAACTCCCTTGCCTCTCTGGGGAAACGTTGGAAACATTTACATTCTTCATATATTTGCGTTTTTTAACGTTTGGAGATGCGTTGGACAGCGAGAGTGCACAGGACAAAGCGATTTTGGACAAAAAAAGCGATCTCCTAGCAGTTTCTAGCATTTGTGCTAAGGGCAACACTGGAGACCCTTTGCAATAGCCCAGTCTCTATCTTTTGGTGCTAGACTTTGCTCCAAATTGATAGAGAGGATGATAGAGAGAGGGATTGGAGGTGGATTGATGGATGGATTGAGGATTTCTAGGATCACCTCTGTGAATGCTGGGGTCACCTGTCATCACCAAGCCACTTGAAGCTGGGGCTAGTGAACTTCTAGCCTGAAAAACAGCGACATTGAAGTGCTGATGCTTGAACATGGACGGATAGGGGGGGATGCTGATGAAAATAGCAAAGCTTGGGTCTAGGAAAACCTCTAGTTACGTCTAGAAGGATGGAAAGAGGATGTCTGGGGGATGGATTGATGCCCCAAAGGTTGGGAAATTGCACAAAGTGGTCCATTCTCTATGAGACTTGCTAGGAGTTCTATAGTGATGCACCTTATAGCATCCAGGCAGAGCCCCATTTTCTATCATTTTCTAGCCCATGTTGCTAGCAGATTTGTAGAGACATCGATTTCTAGTGTTCCTCTAGCATTTGGTGACAGGAAGGGGTAGAAACGCGTCAGCGGCTGTGCAGCCCTATATTTACCTGGTGGGAAAACCAGTGAGAGGTGACCCAAAATTTGGGCTGACCACTCGGACCGAAAATTGGCCTTTTCTACTATGAGAAGAGCCGGGCCCTGACTGTAAGGTCAGCTTGTTCTCACTCAGTATGCTTGTTGCAGATGCTCTTGTATGCTGGGAAACTTTGACGCTGCTCCTAACGGAGGGCGGTAGGGGTCGGGTATTAAGACATAGCCGCTATACTAGTATGCTCTGAAAGTTCTCTGAGCCGGATGGCAGGAAAAAACAGCTTAGCAAAACGGATAGCGGCCGTCTAGTAAATCCAGCTGGTGCCTAGCGCCATGGTACTGTGGTTACAGAACGAGGGTGTGACGCTACAAACTGTAGTCCTCAATCTTAGCTACGGTTGGGTAAGGAGATTGTTGAAATGTACTTTCTCTAAACCCAACACCCAATGTTGTCGAGCGTTCAGTCCACTGCCATTCGGGCCAGCAGATGCTCTGGGTGCTATTGGCACCTTTACGCTTCAGGGACATATGTACCCGCTGTCTGGGATCGTTTGGATGTGGGTTGCTGAAAAGCTAGCAGCTGGGGAAGGACTTTGTAAGGGTTAGGAGGGATTCGTCTAGGAGCTCGCTCCTGGGGGAGGGTTGATCTTGCTAGCAATAGCGAGGTCAGTCTAACATCTCTTGATTAGCGGGCTAGTCTTGCTCTTCAAGTAACCTCCGGGTTAGCCTCTCAAGCTAACCACCGTATGGTTATTTCTGTTGCGGCGCTCACGGTGTTCACCTATGTTTAGTCACATCGGGTGGACGCAATCACAAACGTGGGTCAGATAGAGGAGTGTCTCTAGTGAGGAACTTGCAATTCAACGTAGGCCTCTTCGGGGGTT
>JAHLKD010000133.1:92500-95000 GCA_025526935.1 Cladochytrium replicatum
AACACGTTAGAGCCCCCTCTAGTAAACATGCTAGCCCTGTCTAACAAACACGTTAGACCCCCCCTCTAGTAAACACGCTAGCCCTGTCTAACAAACACGTTAGACCCCCCCTCTAGTAAACACGCTAACCCTGTCTAACAAACACGTTAGAGCCCCCTCTAGTAAACATGCTAGCCCTGTCTAACATGCACGTTAGAGCCCCCTCTCTAGTAAACACGCTAACCCTGTCTAACAACACACATGCTAGAGCCACTAGTAACAAAGCTGCTGACAACTGCACACACATACTACAGCACTCACACTTGTGCTATTCATTAGTAGTCCAACGAAAGGCTGATATGCTGTAAAGTGCACTGTGTTGCTAGAGAAACTTGTAGAGATCGGGCTTCCTGCTAATCTCTACTAATACATATTACAGAGATTCACATGAACTATCAAAAACGTTGTGTCCAAGCGTGGTTTGAATGTACTTCCATAGAGCAACACGCCCAAGAGGGGTCTAAAATTGCGAACTGGATGCTGTGGTCTGAGGGAAAGTCTGTGGAGACTTGATGAAACCCCTCCAGACTCGTGCGGAATATGAATCCATACACAGTTTATCCGTCGCGCTCATCGAACGGGGTCTACCGTGCGTTTCC
The DNA here is from genome assembly GCA_025526935.1 of Cladochytrium replicatum. Lineage (NCBI taxonomy): Eukaryota > Fungi > Chytridiomycota > Chytridiomycetes > Cladochytriales > Cladochytriaceae > Cladochytrium > Cladochytrium replicatum. Next base: position 93,139 of record JAHLKD010000133.1, read on the forward strand.
GCTGAGAAAAACGCCTAAGAGTGCGGCGATAACCGCCCTGTTAACAGTGGGTGCTAGCAAAACGCGTAGTTACTAGAAAAAATCTTGCAGGAGCGACCCGCTGGCCATCCCTTCTAGAACGTTTCGTAGTTTATTACGCAAAGCACTGTTTTCTGTCGCTATCGCAAGGCGTTTGGGCAAGAATGTAGGGGTTACAAGCGTTTCAGTGCGCCGCTGCCAACGTTGTCTGAGGGAAAGTCCCTGGAAGCTCCAGCCAGGTCACTCATACCGGCAGGAAACATGAATTTACATGCATTTTATCCGTCGCGCTCATCGAACGGGGTCTACCGTGCGTTTCCGCTGAGAAAAACGCCTAAGAGTGCGGCGATAACCGCCCTGTTAACAGTGGGGGCTAGCAAAACGCGTAGTTACTAGAAAAACTTTGCCCTCTGGCCGTTTCCGACGATCCCTACTAGAAGGAATCTTAGATATGGTCGTATATTATACGTTTCGCTGGCTACACGCTCGCCTGCTGCGGTATTACGGTCCTGGATGAGGTTGTGTACAAAACATCGATTTCAAATACACGCTCTATCTCCCTCATTATGGCCCCGCATACCTTCAGAAATGCTCAGTACGTGCTCTACTGTGTAAATAATATGTTGCAATAGGATAAACATCCCGCTGTGGTGTTTTGCAGCCTCTGTGTGGAGGAATATGCGACGCTGAGGAGCGTTGTGTGCTCATTCTGTCGTCAAAACACCTCCGACAAGGCACAGACTGGTACACGTATTAGATTCATGCGTAATAATGATCGTACGATTGGGTTTACACCTACGCGTAACGTTTTGGAGGCGTTTGCGGCCAATTAGAAACGTCCGCAAACGGAATCTTGCCTATATCTCAGCATAAACGCGTTACGGCGCCTTAGGAACGACAGAGAAGCAACATTATTTGACAAATAACACAACACGATGGGGCGGGCACCGCAAAGCCTGTGTGTAGGGCCTAAGAGTAGCGTGAGAAATCTGGGCTAATGTGGACCAGCCAGTGAAACCCAACCAAACCGACATTGGGAGTGTCCAGGACTCTAAATACAATACCTTTACACTTTCGAAGTACTTTACGCGTGGATAAACACTGTAGAGATGCTGTTTTCTGGCCCTAATGCGTGAATAGCAGAGCTTCCTGAACGGGTCTCTGAGGGCAACTCTCTCACATCACCTCAGAGAGGCCCCAGGCGCTAACAGATGGTAGTTTGTAGTCCCCCGTAAACGTTGCGCTAGGTTAAACACTGCAGAAGCGGTGTCCTCATGCTCTCCACAGGGTACTGCAGATGTGCCCAATCGAGCCCCTGAGGGCAACTTCACCAAAACAATCCTGATCAGTTCCAGCGTCACTCAGAACATAGAAAATACTGCTCTCCATACGATACGCTACAGTAAACACCAATGCAAGGACGTTTAGCATGTGTTTTTGGCTCATTGCGAAAATGACCAAATCGAGCCTCTGAGAGCAACTTTGCCAAACCCGCACTAGGGGACCTCTCCATCACACACGGAATAGTCCTGTTGTATATCTATTTGTTACGATAGGTTTAGGTACCTCCGGATCACGTTTTGACAGCGTTCTGGCAAGAAAGCGTCTGCGCTTTGCACATATTCGAGTGCTACGCGTTCCACAGGCGCTACCCGGGCCTCTGGGGCATTGCATTACTTAATTCCACGTATGAATTAGTGCTCATGTTGTCCTAGAGGCCATCTATAGAGGCACAATGGAGAACTTGAGCTGGGAAGCTGCAAGTCCACTGGTGGTCACTTTTTGCTAGAAACTGGGGTTGTTGGACAAGTGAACTCCCTTGCCTCTCTGGGGAAACGTTGGAA
>JAHLKD010000134.1:0-103846 GCA_025526935.1 Cladochytrium replicatum
TGAATGTCACCGGCTTCTTCTAAGTGGTAATATATGGGGTCGTCGTTCGTATCCTCATCGATTTCTTCGTCTGCAACGGTAGAAATTGGGAAATTGTCTGAGACAAACTCAACAGTCGTCTCTTGCACCCCCTGATCCCCGGTTGGTATTTGATCAACATCGAAATATGTCCCGGCCTTCAGTGGATATTGTACCGTAAGATTGTCGAGTAACTGTCGGGTAGGATTATAACCAACAAAAACTCCCTCGTGGAACGTAACGTGGAAGTATTCGCCTATTGTGTTTGTCCGAAAATTGAGTGCTATGACGATCTTCAGGTCTTCACCCTTGTATCCGAGAAACAGACCTAGTTCAGACTTGTCTCGGATTCTGCGCACCAACCTTTGTTCGTGTGAGATCCACAAACTAGCGAGTGTTCCAAAGGCGTGGATAGTTGCCAAATCTATCCGCTTGTCAAGGTAAGCACAGTACGGAATCGCATTCACAGCTGAATGGAAAGTAGCGTTCTTAACGACCGCAGCGTATAGGATGGAGATTTGTTGACAAGATTGAATGCATCCGGTTCAACCTTGGGCATTTTGATGTTGAGCTTCTCTGCCGTTCGAAAGATCGTCCGTAAGTGGATGTGACCAAACTGCTGGTGTAACTTTGCAAGTTCGTGTACTGTCGACAACTGGCGATAAGTTGGTGCTCACTCCAACTGTATCTTGAGATTCTCGTTGACATTCATCATCGTTCGTTTGACGAATGCTGTTGTCTGACATTACATCGAGACCCATCCCGTAAGAAGATCGTACACCGGACGTAAAGTCCATCGACTGATCGAGACCTTCTGCGGATACCGCTACTGCTTTAGCTCGTTGAGCAATCACATGCCGCGGTTGGTGAGTTCCGACGGTACTAACATCAGCATAGAGATAGTACAAATCTCTTTCCCGTCGCCCAATAATAACGTGTTCATCCGTATCACCATGCGTGAGGATAACCTTGTCTTTGGTGAAACTCACAATGTCCCCGGAGTCTCCAATGATACTACACACTGATGCAAGTGTGTCTTAGTGCGTTGTGTATTATCTTAATTCGCCCATTGGGTAAACCTACAGATACATCTCCAAAACCACAAACTGGAATTGTATGACTATCCGCTAGTTCCACCACGTCCTCGTCATTCGTATACGTCAGCGAACTAAAGGCATGACGATTAGGTGTCATCCAAACAGTTGCGCCTGTATCAAGCAAACCCACACGATCCTTTGCTTGAACATGTACACAGACAACCTTCTGTGCCGAGTGTGCGTTCACTATCGAAAACATATTTCCGATGTATGTGTCAGCATCTTCATCAACAGAAGTAGGTTGGGTAAGGTCAAAGATTACCTTCTTGGTCAACACCGGTTTGGCGGTAGATTCGTCCTCTGACGAATCATCACCTGCATCGCCACGGCTGGCAATGAATGCATGAAAATCTGTGTCTAAACAAAGACTCTTTGCAGTGAGATAGCGTTTACACGCCGACTGCTTGTGTCCTCGTTTGCCACAGAAGTTGCATGTGAGATCTGTCTTCTTTGCAGAAGAAGATGTGGACGACCTGGAGTCCTGCGACTGCCTGGTCCGAGTGGAACTGCTACTCCCACTGCTACTGCCTGAGCCACCCGAGGCACCCTGCTTACGGCATTGAGCATTGGTGTGAGACGAGTTCGGATGCAAGGTACAAATATCCTCCGACTTCGCAACCTTGGCTTTCGCTTTCGCCTTCGCTTTCTTCGCCTTTGCCTTCATGGCCTTCTTTGTCCCATTAGGCCCACCGGCATCCATGGTGACGTTGAGTTGGACCAATTGGTTGAGGTCGGTCAAGATATTTGACACTGTTTCGAAGTAATGCGTTGGCTTTTGGTGGAATGGTCGCAGAGCATTCGGATTTGCAGCATCAATTGGATCTTGTATTAACGCCGGTTCCCATTCGGCATACGCAGAAGTGATCATTTTTCCGAGAAAAGGTACGAGGGTCCGTAGTTCAATTGTCTGCATCGTGATTTTTGCGACTAACCGGTTCAGTAGATCCTTGATTACGAGTTCGTCCGGTAAAGAGTTTAGTTTGAGTTCGAACAACTCAGTGAGGTCGGTCACAAACTGCTGAACGCTTTCTGCCGACTGACCGTTCGTACATTTCAGATCTACCAGCCATTGCTCCCACATAGACGATTCGATTGGAGCTTGACCGCCAGCACTGAAAATTCGGCGAAGTCCATCGACTTTGCCTTTTGCTGACGCATAAGCTCTGACTCGATTCATGTCGCGTTTTGGGAAACATTCGCATAGAATTCCAACTGCGACGTTATTGTCCGCTTGTTGTGCACGGTAATCTTGCATCTCAGCACGATATTGCGTACGTAAGTGACTGTTGTGTGTGACGATCGCCAAATGTTCACGTAGTTCTGCTTCCCATTGTGCTAGTGCTTTGTTAGCAGCTCTGCCAGCAGCTCCGGCGATGACTATCGGACGCTGTGGGCGATTTCCTTCCGCTTCGTAATTCGGACTATCAGGAAGAGCCATTGGTTCTTGGAGAAGCATAGTGCCAGCGCCGCCACGTAAGTTTGCGTAAGTCTGCACTTGTTCCATGTACAGATCGAAATCCTGCAGCGTTTTACCAGTGAATGGCTTCGGCCGCGAAGATGTGGCGTCATTCGATCCTGAACCCATCTTGTCGTTGTTGTCCAAAGAAATGTGTTAAGCAACAATTCGTAACTATTGTGTTGAACAAAGCTGTGGTCTGGATCCTCAGGTTGTGTGTGTTGTTAATTCACGGGTTAATGTTGCTAAGAGATGAATAAAGAAGATTGCGAGTCACAAGTGCTAGCGCAAGAGAATGCTCCTTGTGTGTATCGCCACAGGCTCCTTAAATAAGTGTACTGTTGTTTTGGCTTTTCCTTCCGGAAGATCTGGATCGCAGCGATAAGGTTTGACTCTTCTTCTCACAGGCATAGCGAAGCATATTCATGCTAAGCTGTGCGTGAGATCTAGTTCTCCTCAACAGGATTGTTCTCACACATGATTCCCACGAACGCGTTAATCATATGTAAACCTTTGCTGTGATCTGATCTGGGCTTCACTTCTACAAGTGGATGATAGAAAAGTAATGACAGTTTACTATACCTATGGCCGCAATAAATATAAAACATGAAGAAATAACCGGAGGTATCCAAACTCGTAATAGATCATCATCTATATGCTTGAGTTCAATAGTTAGAAATGTTGCTCCGTGAAGAGTGACATTTCTGTATATCGGGCGTTTGTGCTTTTGTACTATCAATGACTGGATTGGCCAAGTCCATCAATCGAAATACTTAACAGATAAAGCCTCACGAAGAGTCTTTGGTGCAGTCCGTATATTTCCATTCGCAATTGGTTGTGTTGGATATGAGGAATCGGCCTTCAGGATCCAATCGATATTAGGAACGGATCGGGTAAACAAGGAATTTTGTTTCCTTTTGGCGTTCGACAAATTTGCACTTGCTTGACGTTTTCGTTTTCTTGCTGCATACGCTTCGTCGACATCTTCTCCAATGAATTGAAGATCACTTTCGAGTTGTGCATCATATTCCTCTACAGGAGATACGGAAGACAAATTCGGAGATTCTTCAGTAATGGATTGTGGAGTGGATAAATCAGCATTTGGATCGTAATCAGCATTGTCTGGGTCATCATCGTCTAGTCCATGTAAATGTTCAACAACATGCATGTCACCGGCTTCTTCTAAGCGGTAATATATGGGGTCGTCGTTCGTATCCTCATCGATTTCTTCGTCTGCAACGGTAGAAATTGGGAAATTGTCTGAGACAAACTCAACAGTCGTCTCTTGCACCCCCTGATCCCCGGTTGGTATTTGATCAATATCGAAATATGTCCCGGCCTTCAGTGGATATTGTACCGTAAGATCGTCGAGTAACTGTCGGGTAGGATTATAACCAACAAAAACTCCCTCGTGGAACGTAACGTGGAAGTATTCGCCTATTGTGTTTGTCCGAAAATTGAGTGCTATGACGACCTTCAGGTCTTCACCCTTGTATCCGAGAAACAGACCTAGTTCAGACTTGTCTCGGATTCTGCGCGCCAACCTTTGTTCGTGTGAGATCCACAAACTAGCGAGTGTTCCAAAGGCGTGGATAGTTGCCAAATCTATCCGCTTGTCAAGGTAAGCACAGTACTAAGGTTCGGCGGGTCCGGGTCGGGTCCGGGTTTCAGTGGCGACCCGCACCAAACCCTTTGGGTCGGGTCGTGTTTGTCTGGGGACCCGCCGGGTCACTGACGGGTACAAAGGGAATACCCGGACCCGAAGTGGTTGAAACCCGTACCCGACCCTGACCCGCCGGGTTTTTGCTGCCCAGGAGAGGATTGATTGAATTTTGAGTTAGACCACGGATATTTACATGAACACTTTGTGTCTGTGTGGACAGTGTGTATTTAAGAAACACTATCGTAAAAAGAAACAAAACTCCACTGAGCAATCACAAGTTGATAGGTGGAACAGCCCAAATCAGCTTCTGTATCTGGTTCATATCGTTAGAGTCCCATCCACCACTGGTTACGTCCTTCGCCAACCCAGTCCTGATGAACCGATCAATGTCGTCATTTGAAAGCATGAAATCCTTGGCTAAACCTGTCTTCCAAGGTTTCCAATCCACCTCAGGGAGCGTTATGGACGAAAGATGCCCGATGTATGCCGTCCAGAACCTTAGCCACTCAGAAGGATATGCATCCACTAATGCCCTGAACATGCGATAGATAGTGGCAGACGTACTTAGCGAATTATTGTGCCGTATCCAGTTTCCGAGCAAAATGTGCACCCTAAGAAGAGTAAGGCTGCTCCGAGAACTGCTACTTGAAGTTGATATTCGGCTTGAGCGGTCGTCTGATTCAACAAATATGGGCCGTAAAAACTCATTTCGGGAGAGGACTTCGTAGTTTACATTGACGTACTTGATTGCTGGTGGAAGAGACGGCAATTTAAGGTCATAAATAACCTCATTGATCTTATGCATCTGGAAGCAGATACCCTGGATGACCTCTTTCACCAAAAGGATAGCCGTACGACGATGCTGCTGCAGGCTAAGCAATGCAAGGGAACTCGTTGGAGAACTGGTTCGATGTACCTTCGGAATTCTACCAATCCCCTTGATAGCCGACGATATGCTTATTAGGCCGCCTGTTGATGTTGGCGCCGCAGGTGCTGCAGCTTCTGAATGACCAGCCTGTCGTTTCAGAGCAGCAAGCTCTCCCTCCAGGGCGGTCACACGTGATTTCCATTGTGAAATCTCCTGGGAAGTTGCCTGCTTCTCCCTTTCCATTGCAGCGGTGATCTCCCTGAATCTTGCTAGCTCTTCGTGCTCGCCGTGCTGAATCAATGCACCCGCCCTGCCCAATTCATCAATGAGAGCCTTCTCTCGCACTTCTGCTGCGATGCGGGTCCTTCTCTCGTTCATTGCAGTCTCTTCAAGATCTTTTGTCATGTTCAACAGTCGTTCTGACTGTTTGAGGACCTGTTTTGTCCTTTCACGGTCCTCATCTGCTCGTTTGATGGTCGCTTGGAACTCGTCAACCTTTGCAGTGACGGGCATTCCTCTGTGAATGCCGTACTTGTGTCCCTGCCGCCTGTAAAAGTCCAGAAATGTTGTTTCCTTCTGAAAGGAAGAGCTTTTCAAGCACTCCATACGATAGGCGTTTGCTGCTGTTATGAACTCCGTTCGTCCACTGCATTCATCGTGAATTTCGTTCAGGGCTTGACGAACTAGCTTGCTGTCAGAGTTAAGTCGGTCGATCAACCCTTGAAGAACAAATCTTGGGCCGCATTCATCACGATTTGTTTGACAGTTGCTGATGAAGTCCTCCGAGTCGTAGCTGTGGCCGCTCGCTTTGAATTTTCGATACCAAAGTCGTATGTCTGAAGCAGGACAGAGTCCGTCGATGAGCAAATAGTCAGCATCCCCTTCAGTACCACGTCGCGCCGGTTTCTTTGAAGGAGCTGTCGATTTGACATCTGTCGATTTGACATCAAGGCCAACTTCTGCTTCTTCCACTTCAGAACCCGATGCCAGAGATGTTTCAGGTGCAGTCACAGGTTCTGCACTTGATTCTCTTTCAGATGATGGTCTGGATTGTTTTAACGCTCGCTTCTTTGTAGTTCGAGGCATGGTGTTTGTACTGTTTGTCGTGGGAAGATACTGGCCCGGTGTTCTTAGCCGGAATGTTACAGGAATGTATGCTATAATACTTCCCTGACACTATAGTTTTCTACCCGATCTGAAAATAATAATAAGCTAGGGAAGAAACTGGCTAGTAACATTGATAGAGAGGATTCTGTCCGGGTGGACAGAATCTTATTGCTAGTAAAATTGATAGAGAGGTTAGCTGTACTTGATAGAGATCACTGAAGTACCGTCAATGAGTTGAGAAAGTGTCCGGGTGGACAGAATCTTATTGCTAGTAACATTAATAGAGAGGTTAGCTGTACCTGATAGAGATTACTGAAGTACCGTCAATGAGTTGAGAAAGTGTCCGGGGGGACAGAATCCTATTCTACCCAGACAGACACAGTGACACTCAGTCTCCCAGATTTCTGTCCACCCGGACACTTTCTCAACTCATTGACGGTACTTCAGTAATCTCTATCAGGTACAGCTAACCTCTCTACAAATACTACTAGCAATAGGATTCTGTCCACCCGGACACTTTCTCAACTCATTGACGGTACTTCAGTGATCTCTACCCAATACAACTAACCTCTCTATCAATGTTACTAGCAATAGGATTCTGTCCACCCGGACACTTTCTCAACTCATTGACGGTACTTCAGTGATCTCTATCCAATACAACTAACCTCTCTATCAATGTTACTAGCAATACGATTCTGTCCACCCGGACACTTTCTCAACTCATTGACGGTACTTCAGTGATCTCTATCCAATACAACTAACCTCTCTATCAATGTTACTAGCAATACGATTCTGTCCAACCGGACACTTTCTCAACTCATTGACGGTACTTCAGTAATCTCTATCAGGTACAGCTAACCTCTCTACAAATACTACTAGCAATAGGATTCTGTCCACCCGGACACTTTCTCAACTCATTGACGGTACTTCAGTGATCTCTACCCAATACAACTAACCTCTCTATCAATGTTACTAGCAATAGGATTCTGTCCACCCGGACACTTTCTCAACTCATTGACGGTACTTCAGTGATCTCTATCCAATACAACTAACCTCTCTATCAATGTTACTAGCAATACGATTCTGTCCACCCGGACACTTTCTCAACTCATTGACGGTACTTCAGTGATCTCTGTCAAGTACAGCTAACCTCTCTAATAATGTTACTAGCAATAAGATTCTGTCCACCCGGACACTTTCTCAACTCATTGACGGTACTTCACTGATACTTCACTGATCTCGATCAAGTACAACCAACCTCTCTACAAATACTACTTGTAATAGGATTCTGTCCAGGCGGTCGCTTTCTCAACTCCTGGACGGTACTTCAACAGATGAACAGTCTAAACAACAATTTATATTTAAAAGAGTGGGTTATCATCAGTTGCTTCCAACTCTAATACCACATCAAAATCCTCGCCAAAATTATGCACCTTTACAAAATCCTCACTAACATCACTTTTTGAATCTAGGGAATCATTTTTGAACGGTTCTTCAGCACTCAATTGATGCAACCAGTCATGACGGCACATCAACGCATTTATTGTTCTTGGAGCAAGGCGGTTGCGAGTTGCAGGTACCAAATCAACCCCGGCTGAAAACTTTCATTCGACTGGAGCGCTTGTTGCTGGTATTCCTAAATAGTCCATTGCCATCTGGCTTAGGGCTGGAAAGTTCACACTTCCAACGGTCTTCCACCAGTCCATAATATTAATTGGCTTCCCATCAGAATCAATACTCATACAATTCCAGTTTGTGGTTTTGGAGATGTATCTGTAGTTTTACCCAATGGGCGAATTAAGATAATACACAACGCACTTTATGTTCCTGATCTCGAAGACACACTTGCATCAGTGTGTAGTATCATTGGAGACTCCGGGGACATTGTGAGTTTCACCAAAGACAAGGTTATCCTCACGCATGGTGATACGGATGAACACGTTATTATTGGGCGACGGGAAAGAGATTTGTACTATCTCTATGCTGATGTTAGTACCGTCGGAACTCACCAACCGCGGCATGTGATTGCTCGACGAGCTAAAGCAGTAGCGGTTAAGGATCGGCGGGTTTTAGGGTCTTTCGGGTCGGGTCCGGGTCCATTGACTAAATGTACCCGACCCGAGTGCCGGGTTTTCATGGAAAATTTTCGGGTCGGATCTGGGTCGGGTATCGGGTCCAGTAGGAAAACCCTTCTCGGGTCAAAAGTCAGACCCGAGTAAAACCCAATGTGATAGAGAATCTAAAACGAAGCTATTGTTCTTTCTGTCCACGCGGACACTTTCCAAGAAGACGCAATATAAGTTTTGTATGTATCAAACAATTTTGCATCACAACGGACATCAAGGCATGTATTTTCTGTCCACCCGGACACTTTCTCAACTCATTGACGTACTTCAGTTATCTCTACCCAATACAACTAACCTCTCTATCAATGTTACTAGCAATAAGATTCTGTCCACCCGGACACTTTCTTAACTCATTGACGGTACTTGAGTGATCTCTATCAAGTACAACTAACATCTCTATCAATGTTACTAGCAATAAAATTCTGTCCACCCGGACACTTTCTCAACTCATTGACGGTACTTCAGTGATCTCTATCAAGTACAGCTAACCTCTCTATCAATGTTACTAGCAATAAGATTCTGTCCACCCGGACACTTTCTTAACTCATTGACGGTACTTGAGTGATCTCTATCAAGTACAAACTAACATCTCTATCAATGTTACTAGCAATAAGATTCTGTCCACCCGGACACTTTCTCAACTCATTGACGTACTTCAGTTATCTCTACCCAATACAGCTAACCTCTCTATCAATGTTACTAGCAATAGGATTCTGTCCACCCGGACACTTTCTCAACTCATTGACGTACTTCAGTTATCTCTACCCAGTACAACTAACCTCTATCAATGTTACTAGCAATACGATTCTGTCCACCCGGACACTTTCCAAGAAGTCACAACGGAAGTTCTGTAACGAACAATTTCTACCACGACAGACCTCGAGAGCTGTGCTTTCTGTGCACCTGGACATTAGAGTCGGTAACGTTCCAGCCACACCACAGCAAAAATGGACGCCGCCTTTGTTAAACCAAAGCGTAAGGCAGCGTCCGACGCAAGCCAAAGACTGGTGGACAGTCATCCGCTTGACACACGGAAGCGAAGTCTGCCAGCCCCCCAAATTTCAGAGGCGTCCAGCGAGGGGAACATCATGCAGGACAAACGCAGACGTGTATCAGGACACGGTGGCAACAACAGCACTCGAGAGCCGAGCTCCACATCTTCTTCCAATGACTCCAGCGAGTTGGGCCCGGCTTCTCAGCATGCACCACAGCTTCCTGCCGACGTTAGTTTTGCTGACTCTTCAGTGCGACAGGAGCCTGCAGCTGGATCAGTTCAACCATCAATGCTTTCATCAGACGCAGATGTTGATAGCATGTCGGACTGTAGAGGTAGTCGAGGCGGCATAGCGAAGGATTACTATAAGGTTGATAATGGTCTGAGAACATGTTTGGTTGCGAAATGCAAGTGGAGCCAGAAGGTCGATAAGACGGGATCAACAAAAAACTTCCTCCGGCATCTGAAAAACCACCATGGAAGTATTGCCAGGTCGCTTGGACTGTTGGACATCGTCCCCAAGGGACAACAGACATTGAATTTCGGCTCGCAGGAGAAGGAGCAAAACTTTGTGTTCAATCCAGACGTAGCGTGGCGGTCGATTTTGGACTGGATTGCTGCAGACAATCAGGCTTTTACTGTTGTGGAGAACGAGTTCTTTGTCAGCATGCTGAAGACTTTTCAGCCAAACTATACACCAAAGACGGCAAAAGCAGTGAAGCAAAAGGAGATGGATCTTTACGATAGGCAGAAGGAGCTCATTAAAGGTCTGATTGTTGGTTCGCCTTCAAAAGTATCAATAACAGCTGACTGTTGGACATCGAAGAACCAGATTTCTTTTCTTGGAATTACTGCCCACTTCATCACGAAAGAATGGGAGCCGCAGGACTTGCTGCAGCAGATGATTCCGATGGTTGGAAAGCATGAAGGCGTCGCCATGGCTAGTCAGCTTGTCAAGTGTCTGGATGAATTTGGCATGCTATCGGGTGAACGCTTATTGTGCATTACAACCGACAATGGTTCAAACAACTTTACCATGAGTGCTAAGCTGGAGACGCTCTTGGAAGATAGGGATATTGCGTGGTCTGCAGAAACTCAACACATGAATCATCACCTGCATCGCCATGGCTGGCAATGAATGCACGAAAATCCGTGTCTAAACAAAGACTCTTTGCAGTGAGATAGCGTTTACACGCCGACTGCTTGTGTCCTTGTTTGCCACTGAAGTTGCATGTGAGATCTGTCTTCTTTGCAGAAGAAGATGTGGACGACCTGGAGTCCTGCGACTGCCTGGTCCGAGTGGAACTGCTACTCCCACCGCTACTGCCTGAGCCACCCGAGGCACCCTGCTTACGGCATTGAGCATTGGTGTGAGACGAGTTCGGATGCAAGGTACAAATATCCTCCGACTTCGCAACCTTGGCTTTCGCTTTCGCCTTCGCTTTCTTCGCCTTTGCCTTCATGGCCTTCTTTGTCCCATTAGGCCCACCGGCATCCATGGTGACGTTGAGTTGGACCAATTGGTTGAGGTTGGTCAAGATATTTGACACTGTTTCGAAGTAATGCGTTGGCTTTTGGTGGAATGGTTGCGGAGCATTCGGGTTTGCAGCATCAATTGGATCTTGTATTAACGCCGGTTCCCATTCGGCATACGCAGAAGTGATCATTTTTCCGAGAAAAGGTACGAGGGTCCGTAATTCAATTGTCTGCATCGTGATTTTTGCGACTAACCGGTTTAGTAGATCCTTTGATTACGAGTTCGTCCGGTAAAGAGTTCAGTTTGAGTTCGAACAACTCAGTGAGGTCGGTCACAAACTGTTGAACGCTTTCTGCCGACTGACCGTTCGTACATTTCAGATCTACCAGCCGTTGCTCCCACATAGAAGATTCGATCGGAGCTTGACCGCCAGCACTGAAAATTCGGCGAAGTCCATCGACTTTGCCTTTTGCTGACGCATAAGCTCTGACTCGATTCATGTCGCGTTTTGGGAAACATTCGCATAGAATTCCAACTGCGACGTTATTGTCCGCTTGTTGTGCACGGTAATCTTGCATCTCAGCACGATATTGCGTACGTAAGTGACTGTTGTGTGTGACGATCGCCAAATGTTCACGTAGTTCTGCTTCCCATTGTGCTTGTGCTTCGTTAGCAGCTCCGCCAGCAGCTCCGGCGATGACTATCGGACGCTGTGGGCGATTTCCTTCCGCTTCGTAATTCGGACTATCAGGAAGAGCCATTGGTTCTTGGAGAAGCATAGTGCCAGCGCCGCCACGTAAGTTTGCGTAAGTCTGCACTTGTTCCATGTACAGATCGAAATCCTGCAGCGTTTTACCGGTGAATGGCTTCGGCCGCGAAGATGTGGCGTCATTCGATCCTGAACCCATCTTGTCGTTGTTGTCCAAAGAAATGTGTTAAGCAACGATTCGTAACTATTGTGTTGAACAAAGCTGTGGTCTGGATCCTCAGGTTGTGTGTGTTGTTAATTCACGGGTTAATGTTACTAAGAGATGAATAAAGAAGATTGCGAGTCACAAGTGCTAGCGCAAGAGAATGCTCCTTGTGTGTATCGCCACAGGCTCCTTAAATAAGTGTACTGTCGTTTTGGCTTTTCCTTCCGGAAGATCTGGATCGCAGTGATAAGGTTTGACTCTTCTTCTCACAGGCGTAGCGAAGCATATTTATGCTAAGCTGTGCGTGAGATCTAGTTCTCCTCAACAGGATTGTTCTCACACATGATTCCCACGAACGCGTTAATCATATGTAAACCTTTGCTGTGATCTGATCCGGGCTTCACTTCTACAAGTGGATGATAGAAAAGTAATGACAGTTTACTATACCTATGGCCGCAATAAATATAACCCATGAAGAAATAACTGGAGGTATCCAAACTCGTAATAGATCATCATCTATATGCTTTAGTTCAATAGTTAGAAATGTTGCTCAGTGAAGAGTGACATTTCTGTATATCAGGCGTTTGTGTTTTTGTACTATCAATGACTGGATTGGCCAAGTCCATCAATCGAAATACTTAACAATGTACTCGAGTATGATATAACTGTCAGCAGCAAACTGATTAGCATCACATTCTTTCTCAAATGCGTGATCACTCTCAGAACTCTACTAGATTCCAATGAGTAAAGGAGGATGTCTTCATGACCAATAGTTAGAAATGCCAGTTCTTTCATGTAATGTATAATTACGCATGAACTTGTCCCAGACGTCTCTGGTAAGGCTATTTCCCCTCAGTGTCAGTATTGGATGAAGACTGGAGTAGCTAGTTCCATATATGTGCATGCATCAACATGTGGCGATATGAGATTTCGGGTGGCTGTGGCGCGAGAGCGTGATTGGAGAAAGACGAAACTCTGCACATACACAGATCAACCTCAGGACTATCTCTAGCGCAAGTCCCAAATCAGCAGCACTAAAACTGATCAAATCACATCGCCCTCAAACCAAACTTTGACACCCAGCTCTGTCAGTAAAGGAACTCGATGGTCTATCGGAGCGAATATACAGTCGATCAAGTATATGTCGGACTCGATGCTGCTACAAGCTGGACTACCATGAACACTTCAATTCGTGCAACTCTCTCCATCCTATATGCTGCGGTTGTCAAGAATGCTACTTTCCATTCAGCTGTGAATGCGATTCCGTACTGTGCTTACCTTGACAAGCGGATAGATCTGGCAACTATCCACGCCTTTGGAACACTCGTTAGTTTGTGGATCTCACACGAACAAAGGTTGGCACACAGAATCCGAGACAAGTCTGAACTAGGTCTGTTTCTCGGATACAAGGGTGAAGACCTGACGATCCTCATAGCACTCAATTTTCGGACAAACACAATAGGCGAATACTTTCATGTTACGTTCCACGAGGGAGTTTTTGTTGGTTATAATCCTACCCAACAGTTACTCGACGATCTTATGGTACAATATCCACTGAAGGCCGGGACATATTTTGATGATGATCAAATACCAACCGGGGATCAGGGGGTGCTAGAGACGACTGTTGAGTTTGTCTCGGACAATTTCCCAATTTCTACCGTTGCAGACAAAGAAATCGATGAGGATACAAACGACGACCCCATATATTACCACTTATAAGAAGCTGGTCACATGCATGTTGTTGAACATTTACATGGACTAGACGATGATGACCCAGACAATGCTGATTACGATCCAAATGCTGATTTATCGACTCCACAATCCAGCACTGAAGAATCATCTCCGAGTTTACCTTCCGTATCTCCCGTAGAGGAATACGATGCACAACTCGAAAGTGATCTTCAATTCATTGGAGAAGATGGCGATGAAGCGTATGCAGCAAGAAAACAAAAACGCCAAGCAAGTGCAAATTTGTTGAACACCAAAAGGAAATGCAATTTCTTATTTACCTGATCCGTTCCTAATATCGACTGCACCCTGAAGGCCGATTCCTCATATCCAACACAACCATTTGCGAATGGAAATTTACAGACTGTACCAAAGACTCTTCGTGAGGCTTTATCACGATCCGATGAGGCTCCATTTTGGTAAGCAGCGATGAAGGAGGAAGTCACACAATTAGTCGGCAACAATACTTGGGCCGAGCCACTTTTACCTCACGGACGGAATTTATTATTGGGAAATGTGTTTACACATACGAGCTTGACGAACATGGCAACATTACTCAATTCAAAGCACGTTGGGTCGTACGAGGATTTTCACAGATTGAAGGATTGGATTTCCATGAAAACTATTCTCCAGTTACGAAAACGTCCACGATCCGTTTTCTGATTGCATTAGCAGCATTAGTGGGCATGATCATATTCCAGTTTGATATCAAGGGTGCATATCTCAATGCAGTACTGGAAGAAGAGAACTACGTCGAACTCCCACACGGTTTTGGACGAGTAGATTTCAAGAATCGACCATCGTCTGCAGACTTAGCAAAAGTCTGGATAGTCTACATACACCAGGCAGCTCGAGAATGGTACAAAACTTTTTGGAAACAATATCTTAGTGTTGGCTTCGTGCGGAATATTGCAGACATCTGGCATTTCTGGCGATACAATGCCACGAATAATACCTGCAAACACACTACCGTTCATGTTGATGACATACTACGTTTTGTTGAACAAAGCTGTGGTCTGGATCCTCAGGTTGTGTGTGTCAATTCACGGGTTAATGATATAAGAGATGAATAAAGAAGATTGCGAGTCACAAGTGCTAGCTAGCGCAAGAGAATGCTCCTTGTGTGTATCGCCACAGGCTCCTTAAATAAGTGTACTGTCGTTTTGGCTTTTCCTTCCAGAAGATCTGGATCGCAGTGATAAGGTTTGACTCTTCTTCTCACAGGCGTAGCGAAGCATAGTCATGCTAAGCTGTGCGTGAGATCTAGCTCTCCTCAACAGGATTGTCGTTGCACATGATTCCCACGAACACAGTAAGCATATGTAAACCTTTGCTATGATCTGATCCGGGCTTCAATTCTACAAGTGGGTAATAGAAAAAAAATGACAGGTTACTATACCTATGGCTGAAATAAATATAAACCATGAGGAAATAACCGAAGGTGTCCAAACTCGTCATAGATCATCAAATATATGCTTTAGTTCAATAGTTAGAAATGTTGCTCGGTGAAGAGTGACATTTCTGTATATCAGGCGTTTGTGTTTTGTACTATCAATGACTGGATTGGCCAAGTCCATCAATCGAAATACTTGACACATTTTTCCACAGATCTGTAGAATTTCGTCGTAGGCAGGTAAGATCAGATAAGAGGTACTTGTTCGATGTATTGGAAGCTTAAGACTCACACCTTTTATAGGTTCTCCCATTCCCAACAAAGCCTCCCTTAATTTGTCCTTGCCACGTCAGCAGCGGCGCTCTCCTTCCTCCTTTGGTAAGTCCCCTTCAAGTTTGCTGGTGATCCGGAATTTTCTGGAACGCTGGCTTTTGAAGTTTTCGTCGAAGAACATGAAGCCGAAATAGAAACAGAAATGAAAATTTTGGATAACAACAAAGCTAGCGTCGTGGGTTAAACCACAAGCCATTCAACATAATGTCGCAAGTTCGTTTCTGAGGATGAACAATAATCCTGTTGTTATCCTCAGCCGAACTTTTTCTTTTTGAAAGTAAAAACAAAGAAGGAAAACTTTTATGAACGAAACAACACTCAACAAGATCCAAACGCACATGATCGGTTTCAGACCGATTTGGAGACTTTGTTCACAGTAGGCAGTACTTTGAAGGCGAAATGGATTCTGAAGATGGAGTTATTGCAGACAACGGATGGATATTTCCTTAGCAATGCATTGTATGTAAAGATTCTCGAAGAAGAGAATTTATGGCGAACCAACATCAACCAAAACACAGATGTCAAAATCATATATCTTTGATGAGACCACACCAGCACTGTCTGATACCGAGGCAATACAATTTCGATCAATGGTAATGAAGAAATTGTACGTGGCGACTAAGACACGACCAGATATTTCATACAGTCAATATTTTGGCACAACATCATATTGATCCGTGACAGTCAGAAGCAAAAGCTCTCTATGGATTACAACGATATTTACTCGGTACTTGGGATTATGTTTACACTGTACACGGACTGGTATCATATCTCCGATGCCTTATGGCCCTTGACTCTCGCTACAGAGTTTCCATAACTCCCATAACACTCCAGACATCATGCATCACTATATGTTTCAGTCTTGTCATGGTCCTTTTCTTTGCCATCCCAAACTTCCAATTTCCAAAAATGATAAAGTTTGGCAGTTGCTTCTCTATTTTGGATATGAGCGCCACCTCCATTGCCAGAATAAATTCAGTCACTGGCCGAGCACACCTACAGCAACCATCTGCCCCTGCCAATATCTGATCTGGGGAGCTGCAATCTGCCAGCAGGTAGAAAACTGTTTCTTGATGCCACCCACTTAAGGACTTCTAGCCTCATAGGGATTTTTGAGCCTGCATTGTTCTCAAGTACAGTGTTGCCCCTGTAACCCTGTGTTTGACTCATTTGTCAACTGCTAGACATACCGCACACCATGCTTTTTCAACCATGGGAGCCATCTCTTGTGCATTTGGGGGGGGGGGGGTTCAGCAAAATCCACTATCAAATTCTGATCACTGGGGATAATTCTCCAGCTATGGGCATCTGTAATCCTGCATTTCAGATTGTAGTCATTGTACACCAGCCCCAATCACCCAAGCCATACTATCGGCCCGTGATTTCCTCCCCATTGGGAGTGGATGCTCAAGGGGTTGTAATTAATCGCCTAGCTCTCGCTGAGTCTCCACACCTGTGTTGGATTATGAACATTACAGGACTCTATTACTACAGTCACTTTAACAACTATACTCATAACAAACTACAACATAACAGATGGACTGGAGACGTCCAGGAGTTCTAAATGCGGGATGCACAGAGACCTGTCCGTTATAATTGTTACGACAATAACAATTGTTTACTGGGAAGAGTAGATGTAAAAATGATTGTGGAAACACATATTTACATGTCTTCTATGTGGTGACCAAATATGGTAATATTACTTGCATTACGCGTTATGTCAATCCAAAGGTATTCTTTGTTCCCGTTTAGGAACAAAAAGTCCATTGGTCTGATTGAAGCACTATTTAGTAATCACATTTACTTACCAGGAACAGAAGTTTAGTAATCAAGCTATACTACTAAATAAGAGTACGCAACAATGTTTGAATGGCATGTATGAGTCTCAGGATAGCCCCTAAGCCAAACTGGTGCTTCACTGCTGCTGTGGGAAAGCTGGCAGTAAAGCAAGCTTCCGTTTTATAGATGAGGTTATGGCACGCTGAAGTCTCTGTAGATCAATTTTGGTGAGAACCTGTGTTTGCCACCAGATCTGATTGCAGGAAGGATCATACTGTTAGCAATATACACCGCCAACTGTCCAGACACCGCCTTCTTCTCAATCTTCTGAACAGTTTGCTTGATCTCAGTGACCTCTGCTGTACCTGGAGTTTTGATCCAAGACAGCCCTCAAACCAGTTACCAGAATTCTCTCTATCTCCTTTGGTCCACTGTTCTAATTAGCTCACTACTACTAGTCACAGATCCAACACCAGCAGTTGAGGTAGCTATGACAAATTCTTTGTTTTCATTTGTTTCAATCTGGAAACCTTGCAGAAAGAGTGCCATATATCTCCAAGGTCCCGCAAATCTGACCCGTTTTTGGCAAACATTGTGGTATTATCTACATACACTACAGCTGATACTGAGGTCTTTTCTGTTGTCCACTCCTGCTTCTGTGGCCGACATCAAGTATTCCACCTCCGAAGATCAATCGGATGTCAGAATGACCAACTGAATCCCTTGCTTTCTGCTAAGCTGTGCAAACATTGTAGCACCAGGTTCAGGTATACTCTCCATATATATGGGCCCAAAACTGAGCCTTGTCTACACGTTGATCCCACATTAATTGGCTCCGAGAGTCCATGAGCAAGAGCAATTCTGGACTGTCCTGCTGCGCCATATTTGTATGAGAAAAGTTGCAGCACGATATGGCATCCACGACGCTCTGAATGTGACAGGGCTCTGGGAATCACAAGCTCTCTTCATATCTCTCGCCAATATCAGGCTGGTGTTTTGGTTCGCCACGCTTCTTCCAACACCATGTAACCACATACATAGGATCATCTGTCGTGTTACCTGGCATCACATTGAAATTTAACCCAGGAAGAAGACCAGGACAGTTAACAGTGCAGGTTATGTGTTTTTGGTATTTTGTTTCTTCAGTGGCAGGCTACCTTGCAGCCCTTGGGCTGTGTGAAGGGGGTCCTGTTACAGGTTAACCATTTCTTTAGGGATGCTGGATATGACTTTCATTTTGGTCCTCTGTTGTATTCATGCTGTTCCTAGAAAGGAACTCAATGCTTCACTTTGGCATACAAAAATATCATCCTGTCCACACAGACAATAAGTGTTTATGTAAACACTTTTGTCAAAATTCAAGTTACATCACTCCTGAGCAGCAAAAAAGGACAGGGTCACTGTTATGTACGTGTTTCAACCACTTCAGGTCCAGGTATACTGCTGCTACCCCCAGTGACCCTAAAGGTGGATGGAAACACCTGACCTGACACACTGGTTCTAGTCGTGTCCACTCTGCATCCCGGACGATACCTGGACCTGCCAAACCTTATGTTAGAGGGTAGTTCAAACTGGGACGATCAGAAATGTTACTGAAGCTCTGTTCAATTTAGTTTTCTCCAAAGTGAGGAGGAACAAGTTGATCCTTGAGCAATGCTTATTTTCTGCAGCACAAAACTGAAAGCATTGGTAAGAATTCTTTCAGATGCTCGAAGAGAAGATAGTTCGATAACAACAGTGGTTTTTTACCCGATGGACATCAATGATGGCTAGTATCGAAGCAAGTCTGCAAGATTACGGGTTCAGCTTCCTGAGATTGGATGGCAGCATGGCCCAGAAACAAAGGGATACAGTTTTTTAAGAGCACTTTCGTACAGAAACATCAAAAACAGTGCTTATTGCTAGCCTCCAAGCTGCGGGCCGCACACTTTTTATTTGACCATAAGTAGGCAATCTAACAACACAGGGTATGTTGAGGCTGATATTCCACAACAGATGAAGTGGGAAGACCAACCAATTGACAGGATCCACAGCCTTGGACAAACGCGACAGGGTTACCGATTCATCATAAAAGGAATGCTGCTTGCTTCCGATCTATGTTACAATTTAGGTCTTCCGAAGATTCTGTCGAAGAGAAGATGTTGTCAATCCAGCAACTTAAAACGCACCTGGCTGGTGCACTAACAGAAATGGACATCTCCAGAATGTTAATGCTTCTTGAAGGATAAACCTATAATACCTTTGTATGAGTGCAACTATAATCTTGACATTAACTGGCAGTCACAATCAAAAAGGAAACAAATAAGAGGGAACAAAAGAGACGCATTAAGTTTTGCGCCATTGTACGAATTTTTCGCCGGCCAACTGCCTCAGGTCATCTGTATGACTGTAAATCAGAACGTCGAAGAGATCTGCTATATCGTTAAGGGGAGCAACGTTTCGCTCCCTTCCAAAAGTACTTGTAAATTCGGAGGAGTATGTAGCGAACGGCGCCGATCCAGGAACTTTCGCACGGGCAAGTGCAAGTAGTTCCTCCGCTGTAAGTCCGAACCCATAAATGGGAATGTCGTTGTTAATCAGGGCCAACAAAATGTTGACCTTGAGTGCGAAGACCTGATCTCGTGTGATTGAATCAGATTTCACGATAACCGGAACAACGTTAACAAAAGCAGAAAGTCTTTTCATGAATTCGATATCCACGGGAGTGAGTCGATGAAGGATGCAATAAAGGCAGGCGTCGACGTGAGTGTGCCCACCTGAACCCGAGGAAACAAACCGGACGATGTTCGGCTGTGACAACCCTTGAGTAAAAATTCCCGTGGTTCGTTTGAATTGATCCTCATGATATTTTAAAATGGGTCGAATTGCTGCCATCGCGTCAAGCTGTGAACCATGGCCGGGAGTGTCGATGAACACCAAGTTCCACGGATCTTCGCCATTCTGGAGCTCGGCGGGTGATATAGTCGAGCATTTTAATTCGTCAATTGAAACCGTTTCGTCAGGATCTTCCATTTTGGGCATGGAAGCAATCTCGGTAAAACGCATTAACTCCAAAAGGAGTGATGTCTTCCCGATACCACTATCGCCACATATGGATATGCGAAGGGACCCCTATCACAAAGTAAGATTCCAGCTCAGGTAACCTGATAAATCCGAGCCTACCAAATTTGCAGCTGTTCTTCTTCGAGCTTGTCGAGACTTCTTCACTTCGACAAAGCGAGTGTAAGAGGTTCGCTGCTCTGGTGTAAACGCTTCAATCTGGTCGTCTGTCAAGCCTTGATCATTTTGCGCAAAGTCATCCGCAGCCTGTTTTTTTGGCATCACAGAAGAAGTTCGCTTCGGAAGACCGTCACTCGGAATCTCAAGCTTGGATGCAGCTGTTTCTCCCAAGAGCTTTCGGGGGACAAGACTTTCTCAAAAAGAAGCTTCAATAAGTTAAATTAAAGCAGCAAAAACAAATGACAAACCCAATGACTCCTTTTCTTTCATTGCGAATGAGAACCCATCCGTCCTGGTACTCGTGCAGAATTATCACAGGATCGGATAACGAGAGTGGAACTTCATCGCCTTGACTGGGCTAGAAGAAAATTTGAACACCGGCGTAGCTATACAGCCATACGTCTCATTCACACCTCAAACGATGCTTGTGCAAATAAGCGATTGCCCTTGGCCATGATCGTGTGTTTGAACAACCCTAACGCCACACCCAGAGAAACTCACTCACTTTATTGAAGCTGGAGTATTGGACTGCTTCTATGATGGTGTTATCTACTTTACTCATCTGCACAGAATACAGTGTTCAAAATCGCCTCTTTGTCCTCAGTCGTAATGTTCAAAATCGCCTCTTTGTCCTCAGTCGTAACGCCCAATATGCAACTCCATACAACGCCCCACCAAGGTGTCCTGCAGTATCAATCCGGCCAGATGTCACCGTTGAAGCGCGGTATACTTACGAAAAGTCGATTGTCAGCTTCCCATTTTTCGATATTCACAATCCACTCACGGTCATAAGCAACAAACCCTCCAACAGCAAATATTGCTGGCAACGGAACCACGAAAAAGAGCGTCACTGTTGCTGTTGGCCAAACGAGAGCAAACAATAAACTGATTCCGGTAACCGCTCCACTCGCACCTCGCGACCCGCCATCTCCGTAAAACCGTAGCCTTTTCAATCGGGGAAGGATATAGCGAGTGTACATCAGGTGAGCAGCAGAAGAAGCGACACCTGCGCCAATATAGAAGAGTACAAATGCATTTCCACCGAGCATTGCCGCTACTGGGGGACCGAAAGATGTGAAGACCAACATATTGATGATAAAGTCTAAGATGGTTGAATCAGAACAAAAACACATTGGGTTTGGCTGTCATACGAGAAAAGTCGGCATGGGAAAATGCGGATGTGACTAGAGTCCACCACCGGTTTGCCGTGAAGACGTTGTCCCATGAAACCACGAAGTTCTATTCATTAAATGATTACTTGCTTTTCCCTTTGTAGCTGCGACACCATCGACAAACCTGATACATCTTCCTGATCAAGGAAGGATTCTCGTTCACATTGTTTTGAGCAGAAATCCAAAGCCCAAAAACAGCTGTATTGATGCCGACAATACCCCAAACGGCTGCCCCGTCAGATATTCTTGGAAATGAATATGGATTCGACCTTCGCTGCTTTCCTCCATTTCGTGACTGTTGATACCCTCTGCTCACTAATCTTCCTGACCAATTTTTCAGAGTGCTTAGGTGATTGACTTCGCTCTTCTGAACGTGTAAGGCAAAACAGGACGTTCGCAAGCCTGACCTGCTCCGTGAAAATGAAGCACGAAATGCCAACATTGCAGTCACGTGGACAGGATGTGTTCGTTGGATCGGCAAACTATCGAGCGTTACAGCAGGCAACTGCTGCTTCCCGAAGTTGGCTGTGAAGGTTCGAAGTCAAATATGTCACGCCAGATATGATCTCACATCAATTTCAAACTTTCAAACCTTCAGGGCAAGAACGGCTGTTAGCTTCTTCGGTTGTTGTAGTTGGCGCAGGTGGAATTGGGTCCTCCGCTCTACTTTACCTTGCATGTGCAGGAATTTGTATTACTGGCTGAGTCTCGGGAAAAGAGGTTCTGAGTTTGTATCAGGAAGAATCGGCATTGTGGACTACGATGTCGTTGATCGCAGTAACCTGCAATCGCAAATTATTCACTCGGATGAACTGTTGGGATGTTAAAAGTTCGATCAGCGCAAATAGCAATCCAAAAGTATGGTAACTGTTAAGAGCGGGTTTCAGTGGGTTTCATATTTTCCAACTCCAGTGCCAACCCAACCTGCAATGTCGAGGTTCACGACCAGGTTTTGGATCAGACAAACGCATTAGCTATTCTAGAAAAGTAAGAACTCATAATTATTAACGCTGGTGAACTCCCTAATTTGCACAGATACAATGTTGGTGTTGATGCGTCGATAATGTTGCATGCACGGACCTTCTCAGCAATGCCTCAGTGATTCTTGGAAAACACTTGTTTCAGGAAGCGCCATCCGTATGGAAGGACAAGTGGGTAGTAGAGATCAATATGGCACAAGCTCAACCAGTATTCTGAAGTTAACAGTACATAACCACCGTGATGGCCCATGTTACTGGTGTCTATTCCCTGACCCGCCACCTGTTGAAACAGTTGCCAACTGCAATGAAGCAGGAGTTCTAGGAGTAGGTACTGGAGCTTTACCTTTTGGTCAATTATTATAGCTCATTTGACTCATAGTTCCTGGTATTATTGGTTGCTATATTGCTCTTGAAGTTATCAAAATTGTATGTGGCCACCAAAGTAGGTTACTCCTGGTTAGTATATGCTGTAGGCTAAAATGGATAGCTGCATCTTCTGAGAAAATGCTCTTGTTTGATGGGCTTTCAGGAGTAGGCAAAGTTGTAAAGCTGAAGGGAAAGCATCCCCACTGCTTTGCATGCGGGGAACATCAAATAACTGAGCTAGTTGATTATGTGCAATTTTGTGGGTCGCCACACAATGATCAGGTTTGTTTTGCTTACAATAACTTCACTCTTCTTTACCTTGCCTCCTCTCTTTTAATCCTATGGAGGTACATTTGAGGGAGAGTGTGAAAATATGTTGCAAAATATATCACAAGTAACATACATGAGATTGCTGTCGTAAAGCTGACCAGCTTTGTCTTGTAAAGAACCTTTTGGTCCAGAATCAATATATCTTTATTGAAATGTGACAAAGTAGCAAACCATATCGATCACATTATTGCCAGCCAGCGGGATATGAATTTTTGTCATGCATTTTGGCATGGACCGCCGCCAATTCCCTCCACCAACTTTATTCATTGTCACTTTTATTTGGTTTCATCCAAATACTTTTCTAATTTTTTTCCCTACCTTCAGCAATGACATCATAGCGCAATATGCATCTAGTTGTCTTGTTTTCTCAACTTCTTACCGTAGTCTCGTTTATGTCGAAATGTATAAATAGCTCAACCCCCTCTTCTAATAAACATCAGCCAGAGCTGAACTCAAACATCATTTTCCTACCTGTCTCCGGTCCCTGAAACAGGCCCTGGAGGTCACAGACCTCTGTTTCACCCTAGCCTTGTTATCGCGCCAAAAGTGCAATATTTCGACCCGTTAGAATCCTCCAACGACAGTCCCCATAATATATTAAGTTTCTGATTTATAGGCAAACCTGAATCTGAAATAAGGGTGTAACAGGTTTTCATGTAAAACAGTGTGTGAGATTATGTTGACCAAAAGAACTTCTGAAAGCACGCTGATGTTTATTGGGCAAAAAAAACAAGATTCAAAGATAGCGAATGCACTAAAGGCATCTGCACTCTACCTCCAAATAATGACCAGATGACCACAGAAACAAATTTTAAGGAAAGGTTTTCTTATTCAACTGTTCCAATGCGAAATCTGCTGCCAATGTAAACAGCGACAACTTCTCCCATTGAGGTGCAGACAATGGCATCCAAACCTTATTTCTTATGTTATGGTAATGTCGGTGTATTTATTGCTAACAATGCTGACACTATGGATCAGCAGGTTTTTGGGTCTTCTGGGTCGGGTTCGGGTCCATTGACAAAATGTAGCTGATCCGATAGTGCAGGATGGGTCAGATCAAGGTCTGGTATCGGGTCCAGAAGCAAAACCCTTATCGGGTTGAGGTTTAGATCCGTGTAAAACTCGACCTCATAAGAAAAGATAGAATCAAGCCATTTGTATTTTCTGTCCACCCGGACACTTTCCAAGATGACAATCAACGTTTTGTAACAAATTTTATAAAAATCTTTTCTATCCACAACAGACCTTGAGAGCTGCACTTTCTGTCCACGCAGACACTTTCCAAGAAAACACAATCGAGATTTGTTTTACCTTCTTCTAGTTCAAGTTCAAACACAAAACGGACATGGTCAGGGTCGGGTACAGGTTTCGATAACTGCAGGTCCAGGTTTGGCACTGCTGCCTGCAGTGACCCAGCAGGTCCAGGTTTGGCGCTGCTGCCTGCAGTGACCCAGCAGGTCCCCGGACCTACCCAACATTCAGGTTTTTTTTGGGTTGACTTTCTAACCCGGACCCGACTCCGACCCGCCAAACCTTAGCTGATACTAATTTTAGAGAAATGTATATTATCATTCATTTTCACAGTAATGCAAAGGAGAATATGGCATGAATCACAACACGTCACCATCCACTCTTTTTTTAAGCACCTATAACTCTGCTTCCTTCACTTGAGTTGTGGTTAGAATCATCTAGGAGCTGTAAACTGTCTTGAGAAAGGTCAGAAACACCATGTAGTAATAATCGTTCAAACGGATCAGAAAAGGAGTGGACATCAGCTAAAGAAACTGATAAATCTACTGAGCTTGTGGCAAAAATTGAAGTGTGGGAGCTCTGCAATGATGATTCTGGTGTACCTTCGTCAGAAGGCACTTGCAATGGTGATTGAAGGTGGAACAATGATTGCTCAAGAATTCCCCCAAGCTCATTAAAGCTACTAGCATTGCTGACTATTAAATCAGTAGGAAGAGAGTCGAGGGACGCCATACTAGAATGACGGTAGTTGCTTGCAAAAGCTGGTGTACTAAATAGATCATGTCCACTGACCATTGGGTCAACTGCTGGACCTCCATCTGCACCAGGGCGAAATGGCGACACTGTCCCACGTAATGAAGCTTCAGTTCTAATTACTGAAGAGCTCAGCTGATTGACTGCAGGGCTGTGTGTTAGCATAACAGAGTCAGAGGATGTAGAGAAGCGATAGTTTGTTATCTGAATACGGCTATCATCTGTTTCCTCTTCAGCACTGAAGTGAGACTCTTCTGTTACAATTGGACTCATACTTGTTGACTGTGGAAGCACACTTTGATCTGATTTAGGTGTTGAAGGTTGTTCAATTTGAGTTTGGCAAAGGTCTATGAAAAATGTGTGTGGTGTCTTCTGGTCTGAGAAACTGCTTTCACTCTTATTTGCGCTCCCGGTTTCTGAAATGCACTCATATAATTCTTCTTGTGGATGTAATCTTGCTCGGTCAACTTCTGAATCATTGTACAATGTTGACAATTGGATAGTTGCAGCGCGAGCAGCTGACCTAATCAGTACATTGCTTTCATTCATGCTTTCAGGGGCTGTTTCTTCAAAAGGAATAGACTCCATTTCATCGGGAATAGGTGCGCTTCGCGGGCCACTCTCTACCAATTGCCTCTTGGCATTAACTTCTGGACGATATGGTGAACTAGTGGTGCACATGCAGCTAATGTTAGATAATAATGATGAAGAGGTGAACTACTTACGGATCACTGGATGATCGACTAGCCCTTGTCCGTTTTGGCCCATTTTGTGTATCATCAAGAACTGCATTCGGATCAACAGTCCAATAAGAACCTTTTCCAGGCTCATGCATTGGGCGCGGCACTCTCACGAACGCTTTGTTAAGCGAAAGATTGTGTCGAATTGAGTTCTACGTATTGGAGGTTAGAAATGAGCAGCATCGAAAGCGTATATATAAGAATGTACCTTCCATCCACTTCCTGCAGTTCGATAGTACGGATAGTTTTCCATTACCCAGGCGTAAATCTCGCTTAGAGTCATCTGTTTATTCTTGCTCATCTGGATGGCATACGTTATCAATGTTGCATAGGAGTATGGTGGCTTTCCAGTTATGTTTGTTTCAAGTCTAAATCCTGAATCCAGAACTGTTGCAACTTTGCGCGCCGGCTTTGATGATCCTGCAGATCCCATGATGCCTGCTCCACCGTTGGAACTTGGTGCGTATGGGCCAGTAGCACAAGAAACACTCTTGCTGTGCATAGTTCGAAATCCTTCCCTTCGAAAAGACATCAACGATTCCGCAGCAGGTGCTCCTGTAAACGGGCCGACCCCAACCGTAGCTGGAGCCAACGGTCGTGGCCGATTGGCAGCGTACTCATAAGTTCCAACGCTTCCAACAGGAGCTGGATTTTGACGAACTGGGCCCGGAAAGGATACGGAAAGATGGGGAAGGATGTGAGAAACTGCATATCCAATTTTTCGGTAATCCGGAGCGTTGATGTGCATTGCTTGGGCACCGGTCGATGTGAGAGTTGTACAAGTGCCAACGGCTGGCGGCACTTGATTACTTATGATTCCGTGAGCCTGGGGTATAGACAATGACGTTGCGACAAAGGGGTTCTGCGGATAGACCGGATACTGATGTTCGTGCTCGGTGATTCGGGATGGTGCTGCAATGTCACTCGATGACGTTCCACAGTAATTGATTGTGGAGAATGTGCCATTGGGGAATCCGTAAGTAGGACAGGGAACGCCTGGTGCTGATCCGCTGACCGAAATAAAGAAATTAGGATAGTTCGGGGTATTCATCACAGTGTAGGAAGGGATAGCCGCCGAGTGGAATGTTGAGATCCCGGACGATGCTGCAACTGGTTGTTGAATTAGCGGATCTGTGAGCATTGCTGCTGGCTGAAAAATGTTGGAAGGTTGGGCACATCTGAGGGTATCATTGTCCGAACGTTTGCTGAAGTCTATTGTCGGAACGTCCACAAAAGCCGAGGATGGATAAGCTGAGGGAAATGAACTGGCGTTTGATGCAATTGTTCCTGGTTGGGAAGCCGTGGAGGCAACCGAGCTTGGGCCGGGCGTTTGCTGGGACATATGCTGACCGTGAACGCTATTTTTGATGACCGCACTAGATCTGGTGGTAGATTCTGCTGGACTTGCTGTTCGAGTTGACAGTTCCCCTGTTTTGGAGCATGATTCGGCCGTGTTGACTGTGTTGACGTACTCATTCAAAAGATCCCATGATCCGTTTCTTCCGCCCACACGCTCAACTGTAGCCATTTTTTGTCTAAGTACGTGCGTTTCTGAGTGGAAAATAGCATCAAGAAGAGCCTTCTTATAAATTCCGGCGACTTACCTCCCCGCACGGGTATGGAAGCAGCCCGGCGCAGAGCAGGTGATCAGAACCGTGTTCTTAGTCTATCAACTGATTTGACCTGTAGAATAGTTAGGTTCAACACTGATCGTTCGTATTTGGAGGACAGGAATGGTACCAGCAACCGTGTCCGATGGTGATGAACCGAAGATCCTCTTTTGACCGAATCGCGCTGGTATCACGCTTGGATTGGGAGTAAACGGTCTGTAGGTGTTCTGTCCAGCTGTAATGGTTCTCTATCACGTATGTAACGGTCTTTGGCGGTATGCAAGGTGGAAGTAAGTCAACGAATCACCGTCTGATTGGATGCCATTAAGAATCAGCTGTGCACAGAACCTCGCACAAGAATCATTCACCTTAATCCGAATTATTCATGGAAAGACTACTTTGATAAAACCGGTAACCTGAATTGCATAACGAAACTGAGATGGGCGAATATTTTACAGCTTGCGTATCAATTTCCTTGCCCCAATGAAATAATTCATCACAAAGCTCTCTGAGGCAGGCATCCCAGAAGATAATGACCATTTGGAAATCAGAGGATTAAGATGCAATCCGCGAAGGTCCAGAACTTCACATCCAGCCTCTTCCACCCATCGTTCAAGCTCTGCCGGCTTGACGTATTTCGCGTGATTATGCGTTCCCGGGTCAACCAGACGCAGAACATATTCTGCCATTCCAATAGTCAAGAGATAAGACAAGGCAGTCCTGTTAATTGTCGAAAACACCAATGTACCGCCGAGCTGGAGAAAGATGTAAGCATGAGATCATCGCTTTGCGGGAGCTCATACCCTTGTGAGCTCACTGCAGACCCGGACAAATCCTGCTTGGTCTTCGACATGCTCTATAACCTCAGATGCAAAGACGCAATCGAATTGTTCTCCATCGGAGGCGAGTTGTTCTGGTCAATGCAGTAAGCGATACAATACACCAAACTGGATCAGTCTACCTGCAGTAGTGTTCCTGTATTCCAATGACCCTTCGCCGAGTTTGAACAAGGGGTCTCTTGTTGCATGCCATCGGGCCATCTCCACGTTCTCGGGAGCAGCATCCGCACCAACTACTTTAGCCCCCATGCGTGCGAGCGACTTACACATAAATTACTACAAGCTGGATTATGAATGCGTTAAGAATAGTCACCTCTGAAAGAATTCCACCACCGCAACCAATGTCCAGAACTCTCAACCCCGCCAGTGGGCGGGAAAAATCGTTTGAATCACTGGCATCATTGTTTCTCGATTCCGTTTGAACGTGATTTGTCACAAAATCACTTATATATCCAACCCTCACTGGATTCATTTTGTGGAGCAACCGATAAGGCCCATTCGGATCCCACCATCGTTCCGCCGATGCCGCAAATTTCGCAACTTCCGCCGCATCGACTGTGTTAGTTTTCAGGGTAGTTTGATTCGAACGGAATCCTCTTGTGTTGCCAGCAACAACCAATCTGAGAGTGCGAACAAAAAGACGTGGGCGTTTCATTGTGGCTTGCTTAGGATGGATCTGGCGGTTGGGTGGACTTGCGATGAGTGCACGTTCATCAACAAGGCGAGCAGAGTACTGGATCTGGATTAGAGCATTATATCTAATTGGAATGGACGTAGAAGCTTTTGGCACTTCAGTGCGAGATCTGTCTTGCTGTCAAACCGGCCACCTCTTACATACCTGTGGTTTATGATGCGGACCTTGAGCTCGCCATTCGAATGTCGCTTCAAAATGATGTTGGGTGTGCAAGTGGTGCCTCAACGACGGACGAACGGAAGGAGAACATACGTAATGGGAGTCGGTTAGCCTGAGTGGATGGAGAAACAATCTTGAACTAATTAGCGTATTCATGCAGGGAAAGAAAAGCCTTTGGAAACGTCGTTAAAAAGAAGCGCCTCGATTGAAATGAGACCAGAGGGCAAGAGGGCAAAGCTTGATTCTCTCAAGTACCCAGATGGAAAGATTGCGCTTACATATGTAAAGGGATTCAGCCGAGCTGAGTATATGTCCTTTGAAGATCTTATTGACAAGGTGCGCAAGAAATTCGGAGATTTGTTATTGATGCTAATGGATATCAGGCAAACCTCAGAAAGATTGTGATCTCTGGATTTCAACTAAATGAGGATTGGCTGTTCTCAAAAGTAGGATATTGCAGTTTGCAACTCTCTTGAACATGCTTACATCTACAAAGCTCCCATCAAACATCAGCATTTGTCTTGTTCGGCCTGAATCGGGATTTCCTTCAAGTATGATCGATCAGAAAAACCCCAAAGTTCTTCGAGTCTTTCCTCATGAGACTGCGCAAGGGTGTATGCATGCCAAAATAATGGTAATTGAAATGTCGAAACCTCATCTCCAGTTCTTCTGATCAAGTCTGCAGGTTCTCGTTTTTGATAGCTTCGTTCGTATTGTGATCGGTTCTGCAAATGTTGTACCATACGACTACGAGCTATTGGAAAATATCCTATTCATCCAGGTGCGTGGAAATCAGTCCCTTGTGCCCCTCGATCGCGCTCATTCGAACAGGACTTTCCTCTCCTCACCGAAGCTCAGAGAACCCGAAATCAATTCTCGTTAGATCTTGAGGAACTTTTGTTCGGGCTCAAAATCCCCTCACAAGTCGTTGATGTCGTCCGCCTGTATGACTATTCGAAAGCTACTGCGACACTTGTTGTCTCGAAGCCTGGCAAGCATGTATCCGACAGAGCAAAATGGGGCCTGGGTCGGCTCACCACAGTCTCAGAGAAGATTCTAGGAAAGGATATGAGCGCGTTGCGAATAGAGTACTTGGGCAGCAGTTTGGGAGCGCTTAGTGAATCGTGGATGGAGTCGTTTTACAACGCTAGTCGAGGAATTGAGCCTTCGAAAACGCCTGCTCCGCGGAAGAAGGCCGATCCAGCGTCGACGAGCGGCGAAAGCGGAAAGAAAGAGCAGTTGGTGGACGTTAGAGTGATTTACCCGACGAAACAGACGGTTGCCAGTTCGAATCTTGGTCCACAGGTCGCTCTAATGTTACAGTCTTTCTGTTTTTGGCTAACATGTTGTGACAGGGGGCAGGGACAATATGCTTCAGCAAGACTTACTGGCAAAAAGAAGGATTTCCTAAACGTGTGTTTTATGACGCGAGGTTAGTTTAATTGGTTATGCGCACATGGCTGTTATCAAATTGAGAACATAACGCACAGATCAAAGCGAATGGGAAGCCTAATGCACGCCAAAGTAGCGATCGGGTACGACCCAAAGTATACCAGAGAAGTGCGAAAGCTTTTCGAACCGGAGCAAACTGTAGCAGCAAAATCTGGAGTTTGGAAATGTGTCGGCTGGTATTATATCGGGTGAGCCCTTGATAACCTTTTTTTCCTTTGCACCTCCTGATCCCCAGCTGCAAGGAGTGCGAACTTTACTCAGTCAGCTTGGGGATCCTACAATTGGACAAGATCAAAGGAACTTCAGCTGACAATTAAGAACTGGGAGCTCGGATGTGTATTCCCCCTCGTCGTTCATGTAGAGGCAACAAGCACTCTCCAAGGAACGTCTGACTCTGAGAGGCCTTCTCCCGGACTCGAAAGCCAATTTCGCCTGATTGCACCACACGTTATCGAACCAAAGCCGTACAGTTCGAATGATCAGCCATGGAGCACTGACCATTGGTAGAAATTGTAAACATTAATCAATCCTGAAATGATATCAAGCCACATCAATTGTTCCACATATGTGACATTGTGATTGGCACACATATGTGTCGATGCTGCAGATTAAATACATATTCCAGAGTAACTTCCCTCCAGAACACCACAAAAATTGCTTCGTAGCTCCGCGATGAACTTTGCCGGGATGCTTTTCAACCCGATGCAGTCTGGGTCTGCCCAAAGGAGGGAGGCTAGGCTGGAAGAGGCCAAGAGAGAGACAGAGCGGAGCTTGCGGGGACTGCGTAGAGATCGCGGTCAGTTGGAGCAGAAAGAAAAGATGTTGATGGCGCAGATCAGGGATTACGCTCAACGGGGGGAAGACAGCAAAGCTCGGGTTGTTGCAAAGCAGCTCGCCTCGTACCGTTCTGCGTGGAACAGAAATCTCGAAGCGGAAGTGAAACTAGCTACCAAAGACCAGGTGGGTATTTCAGACTTGCTTTGGATTTGACAAATCTGATGTTTGCAACATTTTGTCAGATGATGAGAGCGGATCACCGAATCAACCGAGCAGAGATGGAAGGAATCAAGAGGATTCGGTATGCAAATGGAGAGAACAGCCTGAAGACAACGAAGGAGCGGACCCAAAGATACATCACGAGCATGAATGAGTACGAGCTAATGGAAGAGATGGGTGAGTAAGATGATTGATCCCAATTTGAACCAAGTTAACGCATAACTTCGAAAGTGAATGATGCGATGAACGACATATACTCGGTAAGGTGGTATGTATTGTAATCTGGAAATATGAGCGCTGACCGTCACGGCCCAAAGGACGACCCGGCGGATACAACTCCAGTCGACATCGACGATATCGTTCATGAAGTAACTACGAAAGCCCAGCGCGCGAAGGAGGCCCGCAAATCTGCCAAAGAGCGAATGCCACACTTCCCGTCTGTCAACGGACTCGGTGAGGGTGTTGGGTACTTTATCAACATTCAACGATATGACGACTCAGCAGTTGGAGCGAGCATCGAAGTTTCAACGCTGGAAATATCAGTTGATATGTTGAAGAGGCAGATTAGCGAGGACGCATATGCGGTGGCTCAACTTGGGCTAGTTGGTCAAGGGGAGGACGTAGTCGGACGGGGAATTGTCAAGATGTTTGTGGTTGGGTATGAAGATGAGGAGGGGGCGTTTCGACCATTTGAGTTCACTGAGAGCTTAAAGGCATTGGGGATTCGCAGTGGGCAGACATTGCTGGTGAAGGCACTGTGAGGATTTTGGTCTTCCCGAAACCGTGTATTTCATAATAGTGTAGTAATCATCCATCATATCAATGCGTCAAGTACTTCCGGCCCTTCAGCATGCGTCTCTTCAAAATCTTCCTTCCGTTCAGTGTTTTCAATCTGGCAAGGAATCCATATCGCCGTTTTCGTCGCAGGTTTGAAGGCTGGTACTCCCTTCCGAAGGTCACCGATCGAGAAAGCAGCAGCGACGATGGAGTTTGCAATGCACCGAACATGGTAGTTGGTGATCGTAAGTTGTTTGCAGAAAGAATAGAAGGCGATCGTGTCGTCAGAGAGTGTGACGCGAGAGTCGCCAGCGAGCGCTGGGCAGGTCTTGAAAACGCGGCGATGGCATTCGCACAGCAACGAGAAACAAACGAGAGCATCGACCGCGTGGCTGGGAGGAGTACAGCCACAGCAGCAGCCACACTCCACAGCCCAGCCACAGAGGAACGCCGCTCGGATATTGCACACGGAACTCAGGTGGGAAGGGCGGAAAGTTTGAAGCTCAGCATGGGCAATAGGGACGGATACTAGCTGCGTTGATTTGGTGTTTCTGCTGCTTGCTGTCTGTCACAACTCGGGCTGCCCCCTCTCTGTCACCTTTGTTTCATTGAACTGAAATGCACTCACCAGGCAATAATCAAGACGGTTGGGATCGTACTGAACGCCGGCCACACCACATTGATACTCGCCACATCAGAGGAGATATCCAAAACAATATTCGGGGATACGACCGAAGCCCTGGGGGTGTTAGTTTCGACGAGAGGAATTACCCGAGCGAATATCTTGCATACGCTGAAGGGCTCACGCCAAACGATTCTCCCCGCTACCGTGAACAAGGTGACCGCGGAGCTCAGCTGAAGCCAAATATCTACGACGGATACGATCGAAAAGGCGCACGTGGGCGAAGCCGCTCTGGCGACCGCTCCCTTTCCAACGTTCATCCTCGAGACTATTATCAAAACGACGTTGGGCTGACTGTACCAGTCATCAGAACTCGAAGCAGTTCTAGAAATCGTACACCGGAAAACCCTGATTATCCAGCTATCAGAGCTCGCAGCAGCTCTAGAAACCGAACCCCCGATAAACTGGATCCCTTGAATAACCTCCACGCCAACCAAAACCCAGGTTTGACCGTCCAAGAGTACGGGGGTCGTAGAAGGTCGGGCGAGCGAACTCCTGACAGCTTGTATCATCATAGGGATACACCTGAGCCATATCGATCACAATCAAAGGAACACCTAAGAGCGCAGCCCGTTCTGTACCCACCTCAACCACACGGAAACGGTGATACGAAGAGTGTGCCAAATAAAACTCAATCATCTTCAAAGCACGGCGATAATCCAATGGCATCGAGCGGACATGTCCCATTGACAGATGAAGTCTCACCGGCAAAAGCCAAGAGTACGTATGCAATGTCATTGCAGTTCGATTGTATTAACTTTGTTTTGTTCAGGGAGAGCTTTCAAGCAGCAGACATTCTATTCCTGGCTTCCACTTTGGCAACCACGTTCTGCCCTTACGTTGCTGCTTTTGATTGGAGTGGTTTGCATTCCGCTTGGGCTAGGCTTGCTATGGGCATCTAAAGAGGTAACCTACCTGACGTTGCCTTAATATCTTGCTCAAACATCTGTGCTAGATTACCGAGACATACTTTGACTACACTCGCTGCAGAGTTGAAGCCGCAAGGGACGGTACATTTTCTGCTCCATCCAGTACTACATCAGCGGCAGCCGGATTGCTATTTTCCAATCCACTCGCCTCAGTAGTTGGATGGTCATTCAACCCGACCAGTCAAGTTTGCACCCTTCGCTTCAGAGTCTCTGTGCCCATAGATGCACCCCTTCTCCTCTTCATCCGCCTCTCCAACTTTTTACAAAATCATCGCACGTACGTAAAATCGCTGTCCACCAGTCAGCTCGCGGGCTCGTACATTGCGAATGCCGGTGACTTGGGTGTGACTTCGGGAGGGGACCCTATTTGTGGTTGGCTCCAGTATGCCAACTGCTCCACCGCAGCTGGACTGACTTTCGTCAGCGACACCAGCAAGGCAAAGATGTCCTCTTTCAACGTTGATTGCAGGGGTGATCCTTTCAAAGACGCAGTCCTAAAGAATGCAGCGCCGAATGCGCAGTACTATCCTTGCGGGCTTATTGCAAACTCGTACTTCTCTGGTAAGACCAGATGGACTCAATTTTGAATCAAACAACTGATGTTTAATCGCTAGATGATATCTCCGACCCACAATGTATCTCAACCGACTCAGTCGAGTCTCCCTGCACTCCCAACTCCACTATCATTTTGAGTACTAAGAACATCGCGTTCCCAGAAGATTTCAACAGAGTTGGGACGCCCACTACGTGGATCAACGAGCACACAAACGAGATTCCAACTCACCTGATCCCACCCCCGCAGTGGCGTGCCATTTTTCCGCAGTGGAAGAACGGGTACAATGCAACGAACCTTCCCGATTTCAAGAACTGGGAGCGGTTCTTGGTGTGGACTCGCGTGAGCGGCATGTCGACGTTTCGAAAGACCTGGGCTCGCAACGACACCGTGGGGATGCTACGAGGCATTTATGAAATCAAAATCACTGACAGTGAGTTTTTTTTTTGTGTGTGTGTGTGTTTGCCCTGGATGCTGGCTTAACCTTTTGTATAAGCTTTTGATGTGATTAGATTCGGCGGTACAAAATCGCTGGTGTTTTCGACAGTAACGCCTGTCGGCAGCGCAAACTACAACTTTACTGCGATCGCTTTCTTTGTTGCTGCTGGGATTGCGATTTTGTCGTCTATCGTGCTTGGTGCGGCTTCTTACTTCAGCGGACGGTACGTTCTTATGTAATTTTGGATGGTTTCGTCTTTTGACTTTGTCTTTCCGGTAGTTCGCTTGGTGATGAGAGATATCTCTCTTGGAAAGCACGTTCGGGCATCCAACCGGTTGCCAAAAGTGATGGAGTTGGAAAGGAGGAGTACGAGATGCATTAGTTTTCTGATTGACGAATGAAACGCCCATTTTCAGTTAAACCAATCTCCAATGTTTTGCGCCTCCTAGCGATGAAACTTTGCCGTATTTTGTTATTTTCTTCCCTTCGCTGCCCATTCACTGGTTCTTTTGGTTCTTTTCGTCCTGTTAGATACTGTCCCTTTTGAATGGATACACGATAAAGTCACACAAATTGCAGACGGTCCATTTATCCTAAGAGATTGAAGTGTCATTCTCAGTGGTTATTGAAGACCAGCATTACAGAAACCGAAACGGGTATCGCAAAGAATGTTCTGGCCAACAACAGTGTCCCAAGTTATTGTCGCCTGAACTGTGAAAGCTCGACCTCCCAATCCTCTTTCCGCTTCTCGCGGATTCCTTCTGGTGGGGGTGACTTCACGCTCGCCGCAACACCGAGCGCTCCAACTGCTACCAACGCTGTTGATTGGGCAAACATACGGGTGCTAATGATCTTCTGGTCCATTGGAACCGAACGTCTGCCCAAGTTAAACAAGAGGCCCGCGCCGACGGCGGTAACCCATGTTCCAGCTTGATAATAAGATAACAATCAGTTGGGTTTCCGAACCATAAAGGGGGAGAATCTCACCGATGAGTGAAAACCGGTTCTTGTGGACGTACTTCAAAATGTAATCTGGGGAATACTTGTTGACGTTGTCCAGTGGTTCGACTACAGGTTCTGTGATGGAGTACTGTTGGGCATAAATACGATCTTGAATCATCGACTCTCGGTCTGGTTAAAGACGAAGTGGATCAAGGAAATTGCAGATTTACATTGGGGTCCTCACATCCTCACCAGCAACAGTGAAAAAGGCTCCTGAGGCAACGAAAATGACAGTGATGACTTTGTAAGGCCATCGTAGTGTGCGAACTGCTGGGATGCGGTAATGTGCCCAGGCAGTCAACCCAGTTGCCCCAAGACCCCAAGCTGCAGCCCATTTCGATGCCTGTTTTAACGATCGTCAAAACATGGATGAGTTGGAAAACGTGTAAGCTGCATACCTCGGTAATGATGGCACGATCCATCGCTTCGATATCCCGTTTGGGCTTCTGGCCATCGTGTATGGCTGCAATTGTTGTTGTTGGTGTTTGAGATGAGGACATGTTGATAGCCTGAGATCGTGGTGCGTTCGGGTGCAAGGGAAGCTGAGTACGCAGGGTGGGCGGAGCCGGCCGGATGGTGCTTTTATTCCTATTCGTATGTGAATCACAAAGCCACGGAAATCTGGGCAGCGAAATATCGACATGTTACGGAATTAGAAATCAGACGCATTGCGATCATGCTGGGATTGGATATCATGAACCACCACCCATTATTAGACCTGAAGAGAGACCTCATCATGAATGAGGTTGGCTGGTCCTTTGCCATACCCGTCCGTGAACGTGCAAATGTGAATCCAATATTAACATAACATCCCTAAGTTCGTGAATCCATTCTCAAATTTGTTACCGAAAAGTTCCGAAATAGCTTCCGTCCGATGTGTCTCCAGAATTAAGTGAACAGTAGCACTCCGATATTGTTTGGAAATGTAAACTGGAAACAGAGTCTTCATATTGGTGGGAAGAAAATTATGTGCTGACTCCAACATAACGCAAATCGCGGAACAAACTATAACGTAATGTAATCTGTCCATAAAGGAACTTAATGCTTGGGCTTCCACATGAGGAAGGCGTTAGCATCGTCTGCTACAACGTCCCTGAGGCCAGGGAAGTGCCTGCGCAGGATCCTTGCGAACGTGGTGTCCTCGACCCACCGGATACCCTCCTCAGTGTACACCTTGGCGTTGTAGTCATCCGTGAGGAAGCGATCGCACTCGATACGGCGCTGGGTCTGCACCACAAACACCGAGTAGATGGTCTCACCAAACACGAATCCGGGCAGTTTTGGCTCGGCGAGAGTTCCAACGAGCAGATCCAGCTTCTCGACGCCGTCGACGCCGTACACCTCTGCGAGAGCGCGCTGGGCCGCCACATCCGAGGTCAGGTCTGCCCATGTCTTGATCGGGTTCAGCAAGAACTGCCGGCGGAATTCGTTGTAGCGCGGCACGCGACGCTCGCGGTCTCGCACCAGGTCGATCGCGGCCAGGTCGTGGAAAACAGTGGGTTCAATTGGATCCGGTATGTTGCGCAGCGCTGTCGGGTAGTTGTTGAGCACCAGTGCGCCTGGAGCCGACGTGCCCATCGAGTATGCGACATCCAAGCGTGAGTGAGACTGGTTGACCTTGTGTGAGCCCTGGAAGATCGTCTCGCCGAGGGAATAGGTTGCCTCGGTTTGGCCAGTCGTCGCACTGCGGACCGTGAAAGACTCGGGTAGCAGCGGGTGCATGCGGTAAACCGACGCGAACTCCTCAGTCACCGCATAGTTGACACCTCGGTACGCGAGGTGACCTCCCAAGATGCCCTGTCAGAATGAACAATGTAAGCAAACCAACACTGGTTCTCCCTCTCTGACTCACCGAAATAAAGTTGCCCAGCCAGCGCGGATTCCCTATTTTGCGACGGAAGTTTTGCCCCAGGAATCCGTAGAACATGTGCCACTGTCCAAACTTGCCCGCCTTGTTTTGGATGATGGCAGGAGTCCATTCGACACCTTGGATTTTGGCCACAAGGGCCGAAATGACCAGACGAGCCTTCGCGAAGAGCTGTTCGCCGGTCCAGTCTGGGTGGAGCTGCCTGAAGCGCTCGACCACGGCGTTGTGCTCCAATGCCATGATATACGTGACCATGCTCAGGCCAAACCAGATGTTTTTGGGATGACCAAGGAGTTCTTCACCAGACTTGGCGTTGATTGGGAGGTAGTTGTTGACGATGTGGAATGTGCCGTCGGGCTTGCGGATCAGGTCAACAGCGCGGGATGTGTCACCGTAGAGAGGTGAGGCGTCAAGAAAGTGGTCAACTGCATTAGGGAACAGCTCGTCTCTGCCTCGGATTGCCTCGGTAGGGTGCGTAGAGAGCTCGCCGACAGTGAGTTTGCGGTCGTAGAGCACACGATGGTCGAAGAGGTCGTGAATGAGGAACTGGATCCATGCGGCGACGAAAAGATTGACCGAGTCGGCACCTTTGAACGAGTCGCGGGTGAGAAGCTTGCGTGCGGCGTACGATGGGTCCGGTGTACCCAAATTGACATGTGCGTTCACAATTGTGTTGCGACCAAAAGGCTGGCCTATGCCGCCAACTGGGCAACTGCCAAGGTTGTTGCCGATCCCTGAGTCGGTGCGAATGGTATTTTCTTTCGGATGTCCAGGTGGTCTCACAGTGTTGTTTGTTGGTCCCAGCTCGGGGACGGCGGCGACAGTGATCGCATCCAGCGACTCCGGATCTTTAATGAGCTCTGCCTCCTTGACGTTCCAGTCGGCAGCAACGGTGTTCTTGACTGCGAGGTAAAATACTCCGATCGGGGTTGGGGCAGAGAACCACCACGTTGCAGAGATGTTGCGCATGAGCTTCCACAGGATGTACGCAAAGAAGATGTGGATGCCCCAACGGCGCGGACGAACGGGCTGCACGAGGTTCTCGGTGTTCAGATGGTTCGCCTGAAGCCCTGCCCCAGGGCGTGAAGCGGCAGCAGCGATCGCTTCGGGGGGCGCCGGGTTCGCCAGTAGCGGGGTTGATTCTGTGGACAGCGGCATCTCTCTGAGCGAGACTTGCAGTGATCTCTTGTGATTTATGAGCGATGAAGTGTCTCTATGTCTCAACACGAAAAGAAGACAGACACCCGGAATTTATACTTTTTTTGCCACAAAAATGCAAAATGCACGCGGAATGGAATGGCACAAAATGGCGCGACAGGGTGCACAATAAAAACGAGGAATACGAAAGATGGACTACGGTAACAGCCCGCGACTATTGTCGACACGGCGTATTCCCACTTTGGATTCAGCCATGAATTCATTCACTTTGTAACGTAATATTGAATATTTTAAACACAACCCCAAAAAACTGCAAATGGCGCAGCAGCCTCACACCTGTGAATTCGTGAATTCTTGATCCGTTTGTTTTGTTGCGAGAGTTCAATTCTGAGCTTCTGCGTCTCTGCCCGGGAATGAATGGATGCGACAGAACTCTTCAACCAGCATGCAGTGGCTATAGACGAACTGCGTATTAGCGCGACAGGGGCATTTCGTAATCTTGTCCTCTCTGATACGGACTCTAAGCTGATTGTCCGCTACCATGATCTGGAGGACGTTGCTGAAATCCTGGTGGATGATGGTATGTCTTTTCTTTGGAGGTTTGCACTGTTGTATGCCGCGCGTTGCTGGTTTTTC
Source organism: Cladochytrium replicatum (assembly GCA_025526935.1). Classification (NCBI taxonomy): domain Eukaryota; kingdom Fungi; phylum Chytridiomycota; class Chytridiomycetes; order Cladochytriales; family Cladochytriaceae; genus Cladochytrium; species Cladochytrium replicatum. Next base: position 39,558 of record JAHLKD010000134.1, read on the forward strand.
GCTGATAGGTTTCTTTTGATACCAAAACCCGGTTTTTCCAGCATTGCTATTGCGCTTTCTCAAAAAGCACAAGTTTTCTGTACCACAGGCCAGCATACATTTGGTTAATCACATCACTTGGCGGCTTCAGAATGACATTTCGACATCCGTGCTCCATCTTCCTACCTTGATCAACAGCAAACCTCGTGTCGCAGAATACCTTCGTCGCGGACTATTCCGCTTTATCGGGGTAGATGGTGAAAGCCGGCCCCTTGCGCGCTTGGATCTGAAAGGGCTCGGGAAAGACGACCCTGAGGACTTGCGCGTGTTCCTCATCTTTGCATTGGAATGCGTGCGGCGGTCTATCTGCTCTGCCAACTTGGACTGCGTTCGGAGTCACATTAAGCAGCAGTTGAAAGATACAGTCGAGAAATTAAAAGTCGAGAAACAAAGAGAACGGTCTATCTCGGCATCTCGGAATGTAAATCGACGCAGGAAAGGGCGTAGCCGGATGGGCTCCTCCAGCGCGGACGGTGGTGGAAGACCTTCCCAGAACGATAGCAGTGCTGAACATGACGGGGATGGTGACGACGAGGGCGATGACGTCATTGCCCGTGGTTCCTCACCCGAAGATGTCCAGAGTCTCAAATCGTTGACGGCTAGTCTGAATGCGACGAAACACGGATCCTTGAAGGCGCAACTCGTTTTTCAGTTATCTGTGTTGATCGATTTGGATGGGGTTGCTATTGCAAGTTTGGTGTGTATATTATCCAAACGACCTGTGATCATGTGTGGTGACCGAACCTCCTGTCTCTTAGAATGCAGAGCTGATTCCTCTGCTTTACGAACTTTTCAGCAAACAGTTTCCCCAGGCAATCGGTATCGTCTATGTTCTCAATTACGGTTGGATTCACGCTGGTGTGTGGTCCCTCATTCGTGCAGCATTGCCCTCGAGCGCGACCCAAAAAGTAAAATTCTTAACGGCTGATGCGATCCAGAAAGCGTGCACAATCTACTCGAACGATAACCCTGCACCGTACAGCGCAAAGTTTGGAACAGCTATCAACGAATTTGATTCTCCCAACTTCCAATTTTACACAAGGTGGGGTCGACAGGATTTCGATATTTCCATCGCCACAGAGCCAGATGGGTGGGATACAACTGAGGACGAGAGTGGCGATGAGGAAGATTTGGGAGAAGACCCAGAAACAGGCGCATTGGTTATTGGCGGCGGGGCAATCGGCTCGCTTAAGAAGGCATTGAAAGAAACATCTCATACATCGCGCTTTGGCGCCATGCTTCAAGAGCTCGATGCGGGCGACAACTTGGGCTACGTCACAGCAATCGAAGATGACGGCGCAACCATCACGGACGGTCCTGCAGACGAGTGGTACGACGCACCCGAACCGGATGAAGACTATCCGAGCAGTGCACGAAGATCGAGGAGCAAAGCGCGCGTAAAGTCCGCCGCAGACTTGCAACGCATGCTGCGCTCCCCGTCCGTCCTTCGAACACCTAGCATTGATCGGATGCAGCATTTCCAAAGGGTAGGCTCCTATTTCGGGTCTGGAGGTAGCCCTATGGGCGGCGGGATGCGCATGACACCGCTCACTCCGATGGGCCACACGTCCAAAGAAAAGGGAGACGAGACGCCATTGCGTGCGAGTAGGACGTCTCGTGCTAGGTCGTGGTCTGGGATAAGCCAGATCAAGCCATTGGTCTTGTCGGCTCGTGGTACAGAGTCTCGGTCGAGTGATAACCAATTGTCTGTCCGTGGCAGATCAAAAAGAAACTCTGGGACAGGACCGGCTGTATCGGGGTTTGTAGTTGCGCTCGTTCTTATCCTGATGCGAAGCCGCTGGGTGTTTACTTCGAAGGCGTTCTCGACAAAATCGGTTGGCGTCGCAGCTGGAACGATCGGACTAATTACCTTCAGCACTCTTGCGTTACGGCGACTAAGAAGATCCAAGCGACGACGGCCGACGATTCGTGCAGAACTTGCTTCAACTCGAACTTCTGTTGCAGAGAAACCAAGAAAAGGGAACGACCAGTTTTCAGATACAGAAGACGACGAAAGTGGAGAGCTGTGGCTGAAAGTTGATACTCCGGTTGGCTCCGAGCGAGCGACCGCTAGCGGTGTGCACAGGCGACAGGATGGGGTACATAGGGACCCAAGGCATGCCGATCCTCGGAAAGACGGGAATGGCTCCAATCATCGCAGGGATACCGACCCCAGAATTGCTTTTATTGCCGCTACAGCGGCAGCAGTTGTTGTTTTTACAACAGTTTTCGCATTGAGTTCAGGAATGGCGGAAGAGGAAGGAACTGGGGAATCTTTGACATCCCAAGCAGAATCAGATTTAGATCTCCCGATTGCCGAGACCAGCGACGATTTGTGGGTCTCCAAGCTCTACGATAAAGCATCCAAAGCATTTAACTCGGTTTGGCGTCGGGTTGCCAGGATGGTGAAGGGCGAAGAGGATGCCGAGGTTGATGATACGATCGCCATGGGAGACTAAAGGACACTTCTATTTGTGAATCGTTGATATGCAATTAGGGACAATTGTTCAATTTACGTTGCCACAAAAACAATTAAAAAATCGCTGCGAATCATCTTGGTACCGAAACATTGTGGGGTTAGACGACCCAGAAATCGCGGACAAGGAAACAATAAAGTAGATCAAAGCTGCTTAGTGTAACGCAAACATAACAAAAGTGAGGACAGAAAGATACGGGCAGCATCGGGCAAATATTGTCGGATGCTTCGCTGAAAGTATACTGTTCGACCTCTAGGTTGGGTTTTCTGATATGAACGGCCAACTCGCAGGTTTGATTGGATCGGCCTTTTCAGTGGCGACCATCGTTCGACTCACATTCTGTTCTGCAGACGAAGGTGGAGACACCTTCTTGCCCGCCTCCCCTTGGATAAGTCCCACCTGCGAAACCGAGACCCTGCCACCACGTTTCACCAGAGTGCCTGACAGTGTCCCCATCTTCCATCCCCCATGTTTCACCGCACTACTGCTGTTCGGCCGCGGGATCACAGAGCTAGACGTTGTTCCGTTCGACTTGTGTGGACGCGAGTGTTGCTGAAACTGACGCGAGCCAGGATCAGGTGCAGCGTGTTTCCGTTGCGATGCGCTGGGTGGCGTTATTGTTCCGGGAGTGGACGAAGGGCTTGCGGAACGTCCACGCCTTTTGCTGCATGTGAGTGCAGCATGAACGGATTTCGACGCAGAGAGCACTTCAAACCGTTGGTCTCGCATTTTGTCGACAAGCTCACGTCTCTCGGAAGGGATGCCACGCCAAATGATTTCAGTTTGCCGTTCTACGATCGACCGAACCCGATCGCACACTGCGATTCGGTGGCGAACGCTGTCCATTGCCGATTGTTGGGCGGGGGTTGGCCGAGAATATCGACCAACGCCCGAACCTGATGATACAGTCCCAAGCTTTGTAGTATTCTTCATTAGCTTTGTGAGACGCTGAACTTCGCGTTGCATGCTGAGTAAGTTCAGGTGGTAGTAATCGAGCATTTCCCGGCGTTCACGAAGAGTGAGCCCTTCGTCGTCCACAGATTCGTGAATAGACTCTGCAGCGTTTTTCGCTTTCCGAGGGTACTGCGATGAAGAAATCAAAATTTCGGCGATTTCGTGGGGAAGCTTGTCCCTCAGCATGTCTGGGTCTATAGGTGGTCGAGATGATGACCCGGATTTCTGTGTGGCCACCGTGCTTTGAGAATTGTTCTGAATTCGTGAGCTCCGCGTGCCAATCGTCGATGTAGTAGTGCTTTCAGCCCGCTTTACATCCCTCTTACCCGACTCAGCTGCTGGGGAACTGGTTGAAGTAAAAGGTAATGAGCTCGAAGCTGCAGAAGCAGCGGTCCTTGCACGTTTTTGTCGAGTCTTCATTTTTGCCACCTCGTCGTCTGAACTCTCGATATAGTCGGGAAATTCAGACGAACCCCGCGCCGAATCACATTTTGGTTCATCAATTGTCAAATGTCCGTTCCTTTTCAATGATGCTTGCTGTTTAGCTTTGAGAAATTTGGGTGGTAGTTCGCCGGTTGCGTGGTACTGCATGGCTGATTTAATGCTGGGATCTGATGTCATTTGCGAATACTTTTTCTTGAACGAGATGAAGGGTTCTTCGGTGGGATCAAATACGGCAAGATCCACTTTGTCCACAACAGAGCTGAAATTTCGCACGGTTACGTTTAGTCAAAAAGTTGAAGGACGAAAACATACTAGTTGGCGTCTTCGAAATAACGAACAACCAGCTGCGAACTGGTTGAATGGCGCACATCCTGGACATTCGCTATTTCTGCTTTAGGGACAACCTGATGATTCATGAATTGATCAATGCGACTTCAACCGTTGATTTGGCTTACAATTGCGGGCCACCAAAATCGACATTTCGGATCAAGTGGATCAACGAAGACAACGTCCTGTAATATCATGAGAGCATATTAGATCAGTTAATTTGAGCTAAAAACAGATATCATCATCCTGGCAATATCTAAATGAAGCCAGACCAATACTCACCCCTGTGTGAAACACCTTAGAAGTTGATCTTTTTCCAGAAGTGGCAGCCTTCGTTTGTCGCCTTGTAGCAGTCTTCGGCTCTTCAACCTCTTCTTCCCCTTCGCAAGTCTCATCCCTCGCAGAATTCGCGGATTTTCTGGTGACCCTTTTTAAAGACGAGGAAGTTCGGTTTGCTGAGCCTCTGACGGCTCTAAATGCCCTAGTGGGTCTGGATGGTCTTTTTTCATGCTCTTTCTGTGCTCGGGCCACGTCTTTATCGACAATTGCTGCTTTTGCAAGCTCTGCGGAATCGGTGACCAGTTTGGGTTCGACGTCGTCAACCTCTTCTAAGTCGTCCATTTCTTCATCTGAATCTTCGTATTTCTTAGAACGCCGCGTTCGCGGAGGCCCTACACGGGTCGTCGTGTCCTCTGCCATCGACTTTGTCCACATGCCAACAGGTACACTTCCCCACACTACAGTTCCCGCAAGTTCACCTTTGAACACCGCAATAAGCACCAAGATTTGAAGAAGAAACCGCACACCGTGAATCCAATTACTTTTCACCACACCAGCCCCTTTCCTTCCCACAGAAAGTGGTCGACGCTTACCTTCGCCATTCTGCTCGAAGGGTGTTATTTGAGCGGTGTACGTTTTCGATTGCGGGTCCTTCCACACGGTGGTGGCGATACGCAGGTCGCTGTCCGCGAGCGTGATCCTCATTCTGGGTCAGGTCAGGGTCAGTTCACCACGGATCCTCAACGCGTGTGCGTGTAAAAGTCACGACGTGCTGCGGAACGGAGACGCGGTTTATTTTTCATTTTTTATTGAAAAAACTTTTGGGCAGGCATGGTGGGAGCACGCATACTGGGACTGGTGAGGAGGGGATTGGCAACGGCAGCTGTTAAGGCGGACCTGTCGCTGGTCTCGAAGCTGAGGAAGGAGACTCAATGTTCAATCTCAAAAGCTAAGGATGCGCTCATTGCGTCTGCAAACGATTACAAAGCGGCGCTGATCTGGCTTGAAGAAGATGCTATCAAACACGGCCAGTCGAAAGCGAACAAGTTGAGTGGTCGAGTTGCTTCAGATGGACTGGTTGGGATCGTCGTTGCGGATGCAAACCGAGCGCGGCCCTATCCTCTCGCTTCAATTGTGGAACTTAACTCGGAGACGGACTTCGTGGCACGAAACCAGCTTTTCAGCCAGCTGGTCTTTCGCGTCGGGCTGACGGCCGCAAAGATTTATAAGTCGATTCCGAGCAATCGGCAACCCAATATGTTGAACAGTCTTCCCATCGAAATACTTAAAGAAGCAAGTTTACTGACAGCCCATGCGTTCGATGCCTTGGACGCCAATATGAACGATCAGTTGCAAAAATCTACCAACAATGCAATTACAGAGCTGGTTGGAAAGCTTGGAGAGAATTTGTCACTACGAAGAGCCACGGTATTGACTCCTTCCGAGACTAATGATGATGACTCCACCATCATAGCCGGAGGGTACGCGCACGGGAACGTGTCTGGTGAATCGCACCTAGAGATTGACCACGCTGCGGGAAGAATCGCAGCACTGGTGATCTTAAAAGCTTCCCCGAAGGAAGCAGCTGCCACCCTGATTTCGTCTGGTGCTCTCCCGCGCACGGCTAGACAACTCGCTCAACATGTCGTCGGGTTCAATCCAAAATCGATTTCCAGTGACACCAGCGCACCGAAGTCTTCCGAAGTTGAGGAGTCTGAAGCATTGCTGGAGCAGTGCTTCCTACCGTCTGGAGGTTCTCAGACCGTTCAGCAGGCGCTGGACATTCTTGCGGCCTCCAGTGGAGTCAACGGGGCACGAATCAGTGTGGAAGCATTCACTCGTTTTGAGCGTGGAGAGGGAATCGAGAAAGCGGACACGCCGAGCTTTGCCGAGGAAGTTGAGCGGCAACAAAAATTTGATCCACCAACATCGTTATTGGGCTGAATTCCGAATTTGGCTCTGTGCAGCCATTTGAATAAACAGAATGTATACCGCGTTAACGCTTCTTGAATAAGTCTGCTGAGCATGCAGTGGTTCCTTTAAGATTTAGTTTCTCTTGCTGAACATTGCGGGTGGCACTGGGAATCCGGGCCACTATCCCATCCAACTCCGGTTTCAACTCGACTTGACAACCCAATCTGGATCTGATTGCATATGAAGTGTAAGACAGAGATAGAAAGAAAGAGCCATTACGTACGTCTCCGTGAGACCAAACGCCAGATCCAGCATGTCATTTTCCTCGTCTGATGGTTCGGCAAGCAAATCCAAGAACTTTTGGTCCAGAATGACGTGACCTGCCATAAACGTGTAAGTATTCGTCCTGATCTCCATCGCACTAATAAATTACAAGTGGAACAAGCCAAAGAAGCCTCGCAAGCACCCTCTAGGTCGACGTTATTGGCATGAGCAAGATCCAGCAAGCTCTCGCCGACCCTTCCTACTAATCTTTTCTCCTCTCCTTCTGGTGTGATGAAAGTAACATTAACCCTGGAGTGGTCAACAAATGGGAGCCAGTGCAATGGAATCAACACTCACTTTGCACCAGTGGTTGCTGGTTCTTTGTGGAGATTGGATGGTGTGCTGCTGAAGTATCGACCCGAAATACCCCGTGCGGAAGCCCCTGCCCGGAGAGCTGGCAAAACTCGACCAACAAATTTGAATGGGAGAGGCATTTCCGACACGTGATCTGGTTGCTAGTTTTTAAGAAATTTGGGAGATCTAACTGTAAGTCGTTCGAGAAGTTCGATCAGGAAATTACAGAAGTATGTATTGGATCAGTTATGGATACAAGGTTTATCAAACGATCCATTCCGCCATCGCGAACGGGTGCCTTGAAGTGCAGGGTCCCGCCTTCTCCCATTGGTTGTTCTCAAACTCCATTCAAGAAAACCTGCGAGCATAACGTTCCTGCTCACGTTGGGCTTGTGGACCGTTGAATCCAACATGAAATTTACGCGCATGATCCATGTATGCCGAAAAATGCTCTACGAGTCCCACTACCAAGAAAACACAACATGAACGCAATCTCACTCGAACCAAAAACATATATATGGGAGAACCAAAAACATATATATGAGAATCTGCACCGACAGGAGTTTCCGATCAAATGGACCCCTCAAAAGACCCCGCATCCCGGCCGGTGGAAAGCAGGTGCCAATCAGCACCAAGACAGCCAGCAGTGAAGAGCGATACAATATACAGCTGCAGTAAACATGAAGGGCAGCGTCGACATGTTGCTCCTAATACCCCCAAAACATGAAGAGTGACAGCACTACGAGCACCGGAGCAGCTTTGCAGCGGAACATTGACATTAACGAGAACAGATCAGCTTCAGCCAACCCCACTGCTACATTAGAGATGAACATGAAGGGTTCGGGATTTCCTTGCTTCGCTTTTTCCGATCTGAACATTGAGGTGAATGCTGACAGACCAGCATTTCCCTACCCCGCTGTTTCCAAGCCAAACATTGAAGAAAAAGAGAACAGATCACCACTCACCCACACCGCTGTTTCCGAACCAGAGCGAGTAACAAAATGACGCAATAGTGATGAATTCCATGACGAGACAAATCAAGTGTGACACAGACGGGCCAAAAAGTAATGATGGACCTGAAGAAGCCCCGCGCATGCAGCTTGGGAAATAGTGCATGAGATTTAGCTCTAGTTGAGGATTCCAAATGAAACTGTTGTTGAGCTTTCGTGAATGTTTCTCATTGTTTGCCTGCACTGGCACAGGCATCGCGATGTTCACCGCGATACCGCGGAAAACTCGAAACTGAAACTCATGCTACGTACTCCTTGCGCAATTTCTAGCTTTTGCTGCAAGCACGCTTTCTCCACGAAAAGCTTTGAAGACCACTTTTCAACTTGTTCCGCAATGGTTTTCTGCTTCACAAGCTCCTTTTTTAGATTATTCTTGTCAGTCACAAGAAACCCGACGCTATTCTTAAGGATAGAAATCTTGAGTGAAGTTTTAACAAACTCTTCATGCTTTTCAGCACGAATAGCTTCCACTTCTCCCTTGGCTCCTGCGAGAAGAATCTCTAGGTCCATCTTTACGTCTCCAAGTGCAGAAATCCGGGCTTGGAGCTCTTTCATTGTTTTGCTCCATTGATCTTATTTCTGTGGCGTGCTTGCTGTGCTTCGACCTGAATGCATAATTTAGCTTTATGATCAGCCTTCTCCTGCTCTATGCAAGTGGCACATATCTCCAAGCATTGAATCTGGCTCATCACAGCGCAATTCCAGTAAGCCATTGACTGGTTCTGGTTGAGCACCAAATCTGCGATGCTCCTACGAAATGCAACTGCCTCGAAATGCTGCTGTTGCTGCGCGCAAAGTGTGCTTGCTGGAACTCCATCGAATGAGCAAAAAGCTGGTACTTGTCGACTTATAAAGTTGAGATACCAGCCTCAAGGCACTTCCTGTGCTCAACTGCGATCTCACGTGTCTCTTTAAGCTGAGAAGTCAGTCGTGCATTCTCAGCGTGAATGGTGGTGACACGGTTGGATCAGCCAGTCAGCTTCTACGGCGGCTATCTCATTACCTTTGGCGTCAAGCTGTGAGAAAAGCTCTTTTTCTCAATCCCTGAAGTCTTGTGCCATGGTGGTCTGAATCCGAGCAGCGATTCGAGATCCTCGTCCCATTGCTAAGTCGAAGATAAACTCTCCCAACCATCGCTCCAGTGGAGCAGTCAAGATTGCTGAGCACAAAAAGGTAGCTGAGATCTGCAAGCAAGTGACCCCAGAGCTGGAAGAAAGTACGTGTCTGTTTGAAATTGAGTAAGGAACATTTGAACGGAAAAAATAAAGCAAGGTATACCTTTTGGAACATAGTCAGTCTTTATCTTGACGTTTTTGGCATTGGCATTGGTTGAGGAGCTGGAGGCATGGCTTATGCTCAGTAGTGTAGTTAACCACTTAACTTTTTGTGGATATTGGGTAAATACAAAAGGCTAACGTGTCTATATCGCAGCCTTCGCTTCCCTCGCTTTCCTTCCAGTTTATTATCAGTTATATTTTTGATATTTTTGATCCAATTTAGTCAAATGCAATCAATTGATCACGTGCTAATAGGTGACCTTCCACAAATTCTGCACGCCAAACAAACGATGGCTAAACCACGAGGAAACCGTCGATTGGGGAGCAATGCTAACGGTGCTAGCAACAACACGAATACGAGATCTCTATCTGACCGGTACGACTCGATTGCTTGAGTGGAGAGGAGTTGGCTCTCGGCGTGGTTCATCGCAGTCACAAGGACAGGACGTAGTCATTGGAAGTGTTGAGAACGCTGAATTTTGCACTCCTGTGTCTGCGCATCCATCTACTGCTCGATTGACTGCGTCGTTACCACGACTGAAATGCTCTCTTTTATTTTGGGTTGTCATTCTGAACGATCACAACCACCTCACCTTCAACCTTTCCCGACCGCGTGTTGCTTGTCTCTTTTTCAATTTATTTATCGGTAAAACAGGTTCCGAGAGATCCAGTCAGCCCCTACAGCGACCACCCTCGTTGCTCAACCGTCGGTTCGTCGAACGGGAGTTCCAAACAGCATCGCTCAACGCCTAGGTTCCAACGGACGTGCCGGTGTCACGGCAGGAAGAATCACAAAGAGGACTGGCGTCGTTGGAGGAAGAGGGGCTCGTGCTGGGGGGGCTAACTCTCGTGTTGCAGCCGCAGCGGCGGCGGCAGTAGCAGCAACTGGACACGGTCGTGGTCGAGGTGGCCGTGGTGGGCGAGGGCGGGGTCGCAGTCGCGGTCGTGGTGGAAAGCTTACGAAACACTCCTTGGATGCAGAACTGGATGCGTACATGCTGAAGGACGAGAAGTACGCTCAGAGCAAGCTGGATTCAGATTTAGATTCGTACATGAATGCAAACGATGAAGATACACCGATGGAAACCAGTTGAAGGGGATTATGATATTTTGACCTGCTTTCTTCTTCTTTTGTTTTTTTGAGGTGGAACGTATTTTTATCCAGTACAGAATCTTGGTTTTAATTCATCACTCGTAAATCAAAAAGATGTCCGTGTATTAATTGACCTTGATGGATGGGAAGAACACACCAATGTAAGCCACGAACTCCAGATGGGCAACATTGTGTCCAGCACAACACCATCGGCAGCAACGGCTGGAATCGACAGCTATGTCAGCGAACTGGCTGATGTACAATACGAAAAGAGGCATGCGTTTACATTGTGAAGTTTGGGGTCACATCCGTTCTCATATTTGCACCCGTTTGCAATTGTAGCTTGGGAAGTGCTCGATTTCTAAAAACTATCCGCTGCAAACACAAAGAAGGGCAGGTTGTCGTCAAAATCTTCATCAAACCGGATCCTGGGATATCCTTGCGGAACTTCGCAAAGCAATTACAACGTACAGTGTGCAATGTGATGTTGATTCGATTAATGAAGAATATTTGCTTTCAGTCGAAAAGAATTTGCTATTTGATGTTCCGAATGCATTGCCGTACGCCAGAGTACTGGAAACTGAGAAGGCGGGATACGTGATACGGCAACACATGTTTAGCAGCTTGTATGATCGGATCAGGTACGACCTTTGGCGGGAATTGTTCTAATGGCTCACTCTTACTAAACATCACCTGGAAATCAAGTAATCGACCGTTTCTCAACCTAGCAGAGAAGCGATGGATTGCATATCAGCTGCTCGCTGGAGTTGCACAAGCACATGCTCGTCAGGTTCGGAGATATTCAACATGTTTTGGCGTGTCTCATCTTTCTGTAGGTGTTTCATGGTGATATCAAAACTGAAAACGTATTGGTGACTAGTTGGAACTGGGCATACTTGAGTGATTTCAGCAATTTCAAACCTGCATATCTGCCCGAAGTACACTTGAAACGGATTCATGTTGTCGTGTGTGCTCATCATTGAACAAAGGACAACCCTGCTGACTTCTCGTTCTATTTTGACACGTCGGCAAGGAGGACTTGTTATCTCGCACCGGAGCGATTTTACTCACCAGGAGAGACCCTTTTTGCCGCAAAAGAAGGGAAAGTAACTGGATCTATGGATGTTTTTTCGCTCGGGTATGCAATGGTCAAATGCTGGATATATTTAAGTAACGAATGGATGCAGTTGTACTATTGCGGAATTATTTCTGGAGGGAACATCAGTGTTCACCCTTGCACAACTCTTGCGATATCGATCCCAAGAATATGATCCGTCATCGGAGCTCGAAAAAATCAAATGCGAACACATCCAGGTTTGCAATAAATACGAACTTTCTTTCGCAAAATGACAACATTTTTAATGGGTTAGAGTTTGGTTAAAGATATGATCCAAATTGACCCTGCTAAGCGATTAACAGCGCCGCAATACTTGCAACAATGGTGAGACGTTTCAATGGTATGCGATTGAACGCTAAACGCGAACACCTTAGGCGCGGTACAGCGTTCCCGGGAATATTCTACACTTTCTTGCACCAATATGTATCTTCGACAATTGATCCACCAACCCCAATTGTAATTTCATCCCCTTCACCTGCAACGCTGGCGCCCCGTTCGCAGACCAACGTTTCCAAAACTCCTCAGAGGTCAAGTAGCTCTCAAAACCTGTTCTCCTTCACAGCATCACCTGCGACCCCAGTCGCTGTGGTAGTCCAAGTGGGAGTCAAAGCCTCCTTACCACCATCAACGGTCGTTTCTGCGGATACAGACGCAAAACTTGAGAAAATTTATTTCGATTTCGGGACAATTGCGATCGCACTTGGAATGGTGTCTATTGATGAACCATCAGAGGACCAGAACCATGGTCCGTCCAGTGGGGATGCTCTTTCGGTCGGGGATAAGAGAAGAAATATCGGGGAAAATGGTTTGTATGCCAACGTACATGTGATGCAGTGCTGACGGCGTTCTCGGATATATAGATAGGGAAAGAAATGACGTAAGAAAAAATTAGACTGGAGCTTTTCGAAGTTGAAAGATCTGTTTAGCGCTACCTTCCGTATGTGCTTAGTATCCCACTGTACTCGATCCCGGTAACGGAGATCACAGTGGTTCCAAGCGCACGTACGGCTTTCCGAGTGAAATTTGACAATTTCTGACGTACTCGCAGGGGAGGGATGCATTATCTTCATGAGTATAATCTGTTCGTGCATCCGGAACACGCTGTTTCCGATATCTCGCATGTATGCAATCGAGCTTCTACTCGCATTGGCCACGCAGCTCTCGGACGCTGACAAACTCGATCGATGTGTCCCATATCTTGTGACAGTGCTGGCTGATGATAATGGGGTTGTTCGAGCTACCGCTTTGAAAGCACTCACCCAACTGGTAATTATTCTTACAATTTAGGTTGACCTTTAGAGATGAATCGCTCATTTTCGATTTTCAAGATGGCCCTGGTTGAAGAAATTACTCCGGCGGAAGCCAACATCTTTCCTGAATTCATTCTTCCTGCTTTGAAGCGGTTTTCTTCTGACAGTGACGGATTTGTCAGAGCCACGTACGCCCAGTGTTTACCCAGCATTGGTGAGCTCATGTGGTGAACTCTTCGATGTCGTAACTGATTAAGACTCACAAGCTGAAACCGCATTGCTCTTTCTCGAGCTATCCGAAGTTTTCAGAAGCGTACCTTCCGACATTGAAGGTGAAGAACTACATCAGGTGAGATTATGGCTATCACTTTCGCGAATGTGCTAAGATTTATATTTTACCGTGACTGCAGATCAGCTATGATTCCTCTCTGCGTGAACTTCATGATTCTGTCCAAGATGAAGTTATAGCTCTGCTCGTCGATCAGGAACCGACAGTAAAACGGTCTCTTCTCGCTGAAATCGCTCGCCTGTGTGTCTTCTTTGGCCGTCAACGGGCCAATGATGTCTTGTTGTCACACATGCTGACTTACTTGAATGACGTCGACTGGCAGCTGCGAGCGTAATGTTAATCATGATCATTTACAACTCACTGCTGATAGCCACACCTACAGAGCATTCTTTGAAAGCATTGTTGGGGTCGGGATGTTTTTGGGTGGATGGAGTCTGGAAGAGTATATCCTTCCACTGATGATCCAATCTTTAACAGGTAAAATGAACTGCTTAGAGGCGATTTTTCCAATCTTGATCCACCTGACGCTAGATGCCGAGGAATTTGTTGTGGAAAAGGTGCTCAATTCCCTCACGGCCCTCGGCGAACTTGGGCTCCTCCAAAAGTCGAAACTGAAAGAGCTTTTCAATATTGTGTTACCTTTGGTCTGTCATGCAAACATTTGGATTCGATACGGTAAAGGATCCACTATGCTTTTGGTATTTTTTGTTTCTGAAAACTCCAAAAAGGGGCAATTGCATTTGTTGCATCGACCGCAAATGCTGTACCGTTAATAGATGTTCGAAGCGTGCTTTATCCTATGGTTCGACCTTTCTTGAAGAACGATATAGATAAGATGACCGCCGACCAGCTCCTCGACAATCTAAAAAGCCCTGTAAGTCCAACTTTAACAAGCTGATTTTCAGTCTTACGAACTTATAAGGTGAGCCGAGTACTTTATGACCAGACGTTGCTCCTGGCATCGAAATCAGGTAATGGGAATTCCAACTTCAGTGAAAGACTCTCTGGCGAGTCTTCAATGGAGAGTGGAAAACCTGGCGAGTAAGAGTTATTTCGAAAAGAATACATCCGAAACATTGAAGTTGTTTTTCTCAGGAATGATATGGTATCGAAACTCAGAGAGTTCGGCATGATTGATGAGGACAAGGACAAACTGATTGCTTTGAGATATCACCTCTTTAAGTCGTCCCAGTCAAAGTTGCGGTAAATGGTTTTAAGGATACGTTTGAAAACGAGCTGAATGAAGTTTTAGAGTATCAGAGGTTGGAAACCAATGGGCCCATCCCGACGACGTTAAAACAACGGTAATTGCCGTTTGTAATTTTGGTGTACAGTCGCTAACTTGAATGACAACAGTCCGCTTTTGTTCCTTTGAAGAACTTTTCAATCACTCCGCATACAGTGTTCCTTTCTCCACCAGAATCATATGCGGAAGCTCCAACGGAAATCAAAACGGTCAGTCGCATAGTAAATCCCTTTTCAGAAATCAAAACGGTCAGTCGCATAGCAAATCCCTTTTCAGAAATCAAAACGGTCAGTCGCATAGTAAATCCCTTTTCAGTAATTCACTAACTCCTACTCGATAGGTTTCCCTCTCAAGATCTAACTCCCAGTCTTCCGATAACATGTTGCGAAGAGCGTCGGACGCCAGCCATCCAAATACGCTGCCTTTGCCGCTAGCAGCTAATTCACGAAGAACAGTCGGTACTGACAGTAATACCGAGGGTTCACTACCACCAATGAGCCCTCAAGGTTCTCACCGTTTTCCCTTCACCGACGTACCTCGCCACAGCACTTTGTCAAATGCGTCAAGCTATGACGGAGGAAGTGACGCCGGCGCACCATTTATTGTGCGAGGGAAGGCTGATCTTCCATACATACCCCATGGAACGCTGGCCGCAAGAACCACCAAAAGCTCTGCGGCGGTCTCCGTTGTGAGCAGTGAGACGGCGCACGGGACAATCGACGTACAGCTCTCCAAGAAGCGGCAGGGAATGGGTGTGCGGTCTCCAAGTGAAGCAAATAGTGCCGTTACGCCCATGAGTGGAGTCGGGGAGGTACCCAGGGTCGCGGACTTGGATCAGACGTCAGATGGTGGTATCAGATCAACTGCTGGCTTTTCGCAAAGATATGCGCAATCCGTAGCTTCTTCCTCAACTTCTTCAACCATGAAGCCAACTGGGACAAAGACCCAGGGCCTCCCGTCATCACTTTCAATTGCAAGTTTCCCAAGCACAGGGTTGTTGTCGCCACCACAAGGTAATATTTAAAGCGATTTTGATGTTTATTATTTCATCAGTGTTTCTCATTCCATAGAGAGCCAGGATAAGTACTTGCGAAAGCTTCTTGAGAAGAAGAGACATCAGCTCTTCCCACCACCAATTCCAGGTACTGTATCACGTCTTATCTTTTTAGTTGCTTATATTATGCATTTAGAGCTTGGACAAAAGGTGTCCCCACTTTCTTCTTCGGGAATCCTTGCTCAAAGGAGAAAAGTTCGATCGAAGAAACCACCACCTCCTCCACTTGGTGTCTCAACGGATCTTAAGTCTTGGCGTCCAGAAGGTAAGTCCGCAGATGATATGTTCCCACTGTTACTTAGCATTTTTTCAGGGGTTTTGGTTGCCAATTTGACCGAGCATCAAAAGGCTGTTAACCGTGTACGAGTCGCTCCTGACCACAACTTCTTTGCTACATGTTCTGATGACGGAACTGTGAAAGTATGGGACTCTCATCGACTGGAAAAGAACGTGAGCAACCGTGCAAGATTGAGCTATAAGGCGCAAGGTACATTTTTTTGTTTTTTCCCTGGGATTCTTTTCCCATTCAATTTGGGATTAATAGGAGGCAAAATTCTTTCTTTCACTTTCTGTGAGTCGACGCACAGCATTGCTTCGGTTTCTGATAACGGAACCATTCACATCAATCGGTACTATAATTGCAGGTTGTTTCTTATGTGGGGTGTATTTATTGTCCTTCATAGTGTTGAGTACATACCTTCTGCATCTCATGCCCCTAAGTATGAGGGATACATTCCTGTCAGAATGGTGACCGTCGATGAAGGTGACTATCCTGTTATGGTTGAACACTTTGACACCGGTAGGAGCATTGGCTGATGGGTTTGCCAGTACTAATTCTTACGTAAGAAACCGAGTCGATGCTTGTGTATGCAACCTTGGGTGGTCGACTCTGCGGGCTTGATCTACGCACTATGAAATCGGCGTGGTCGCTAGACATACCGCCCAACTACGGAGTCCCCACTGCTCTGCTGATTGATAAGCGCCGATGTTGGATCACCAGTGCCACTCATCGTGGTGTGTTCTCGCTTTGGGACATCAGGTTCAATTTACAAGTGAAATCTTGGACTCACCCAGCCAAGAGTAAAGTACATTCAATTGTGCCGTACTGGAAATCCACGGCTTCGAACGCGGACAAGATGATCATGACCACAATTGAGGGGCGAACAAATGAAATATCATCGTGGGACTTGGAGACGGGGACATGCAAAGAAGTTTGGTGTGTAGTTGGGCAAGCCGGACGCGGCGGCAGCGATCCAGAAGAAGAAATGAATCGGGTCTATGGTCAAGGTTTAAAGGTGAGGCTGCTGTGAGGCTGCTTAATATTAGCTTTCTGAATCTAACTGGTCCTCTAAGGCGCTGTCACCGCCGGAATCGAATGATTTCGGCTTCAGTTCACTGCATCCTGTGGACACTACATCAGCATTAAATGTTGCTTCTACTGGGGGGCGAACAATGTCGAGACCCCATGATCAGTCTGTTAGGGCCATTGCCGATCTGAGCGCATGCGATGTTCCGTACATGATAACGGCTGGGACTGATAGGAAGATACGTTTGTGGGATTGCAACAACGTTAACCAAAGTTTTGTTGTTTGTGGATTGGATAAAGACGAATATCTCCCTCGATACACGTGAGTTTAGAGAAACAGTTCAACCATAATTGAGGTTGATGTCTCGTTTGCCAGTTCGCATACGTATGGTGGCATATCCTTCTCCATGGAATATACACCGTCTCATGGTCTTTCGGCTGCCACGGCTACGAGGAACGCGCTAAATCCCCATGAGTCACCTCCGCTTCTCAATTCTTCGGGGACTTCTGCTCAAACTGTTGGAATTTTGGGAAGCGAAACTGGAATGATGACAAGCCCGTCTAACGTTGGACATCTCGACGTAATCACGGACGTAGCTTTACTTCGGGCTCCATATACAATGCTATTAAGTACCAGCCGGGATGGTGTTGTAAAAGTATGGAAATGATTGTATTTTTGATAATATGTTAGTTTAATGGCACAGTCTGATCGATAACGTCCACGGATCAGAATCAGGGACGCCGCTAGGCAGTCCTGCGGCAATGGGATCTTTGCAAGACAAAGGTACTCTCCCAAAACTGCAGATACTTATGGCACGAACGCAATTCCCGCTGAACGATGATGCACCGATATCCAGTTCTGCTGATGCACCGTTGCGGCAGCTGCTGCCGCTACGGCAGCATCAGGAGCAACTCCTCTGTGGGGAGCTTTCGAATCTCAAAATATTATTCAGAACATTTGGGTTGCTTACTTAGGAATGAGCGACATGCACAGAATCACTGCTGAAAGGACTAACTAATCGTTCATCTTCCTAACAAATTGATTTTCCTTGCTCGATGCTAAATTTGAAGGATGATACATCAGGTTGGTATCCAAGCAAAGTACTCTGCAAATCTATCTCCACAGAAGTAAAGGTAAGAAGATAAGTGTGAATAATTGGGGTAGTGGAACTCATGAGCAGGTGAGACAAAATGGCAACTGCCCATGTCGCCTCCTCCATTCGGAGGTGATATGGAAAATTTTCCTTTATTGATGCTCTGTCGGAATGTGTCAGGTTGAGTTCTCAGTGGTAATTTCCTAAAATGTTATCTAGCCACAGCGGAAACCCAATATCTCCCACGAGTGCGCATACGTCGTGGGTTCTTTCTGTTTCGTATAATCCCGACGGGAGGCAATTCGCCTCAGGGTATGGATTGTGGACTGTCCGGTTTTGGTCGGCTGGAGCCTATTTTAGATCGAGTGATAAACGAATGAAGATTTGGGACGCTGATAGCAGACAATATTTCACACATTTGACTCTCATACTGACCAAGTAAGTCTGCTTGAAATTGCGTTGGCTTATTTTGGCGAAGGGTTTGGGGAGTCGCTTACAACCAGAACGGATCCAAGCTTGCTTCCTTGTCAGACGATTGTACATTAAATGTTTACTTGACTGGAGGTTAATTATTAAAGCATGCTGGATAGTAGTCACAATTTCACGCAAGTATGTACAGGGTTTATGTTACAATAAAGTCTCCGCTGCTCAGTGTTCCTTTTGCTGAGTTGCCTTGACTTTTGGGCTTCGAATTCCCCACGATCCCAACTGTCGCACTTTATCAAGCAGGCCACTCTTTCTTTTTTCTTCCTTCCTTCGAGTCAAGTCCTGTTTACGCTGACGCTCAATTCGATAAAAGAGTGTACCATCCTGCAAGAGGCATCTTAACCCTGGCCTGATGTTTCTCGATTAACTTACATATTGGCGGCGAATGGACTCTTTGTCGATCATTCCATTTTTACCGCACAGCATGTACAGCGTGAGCCACTCCAGTTTCATCGCCGTCATACCGACAAGGTCCCCAATGTTGCGCATCGATTTAGTCATTTCGAGGATTTCATTGAGAGTGAGAGCCTTTTTCTTGTCCTTGTCAAACTTCGAAAACAGCTCCTCAAACTGACCGCTGTGAATATTAATGTGTCTCACAAACAAATACTTACAGTACCTTCTCGGGAACAAAGCGTCCCTCTTCCTAATTGCAAATTAAGAAAATATATTTTTGAATAGGCGAAGAGCTCACATCGTACACATCTGAGTCAGAACCGTGCTTCAGTCTGTGAGAGTTTTTTATGTAAATCGGCATCAACGGGTTGGGTATCCACGAGTCCTGTATTGAATAAAACTCGGTTAGTAATATGGTAAGTATTCTTCAGATACAACCTGAGAGAACCAAAAGAACGTTGGGTTGATCACAGAGGCGGCAGCCAACGAGAACAACCAGTTGAACCCAAGAGCATAAAATCCCAGAAATGTTTCCCACGGATAAACAATTCCTTACGTCATACAATAAATGGTCGTTTGCCAGAAACTATTCGGAATGCAATACCGTTTTTGTCTCGGTCAAAGAATTCCATATGCTGTTGGAGTACCGTAAGATGTGGTTTTCCGTCGGCAGAGCCCTCCGGCATTTCTTGAGAGCAAGCGATGTTCGCTCGTGGGGTTCCTGCATTTCCAAGAGTTGCTTCAAGTTCAACCGGTGCGGGATGCTGAACTGTAATGGGAACGTTTGCAAGAACAGAAGGACTAATTGAACTTGAGAAATCAGTGTAGTCAACAAAATGTGTTTTTCATTACTTCGACATTTTGTTACACTGCATCTCCTCCTTTCAAGTCTTAAGAGAGTGCGAATTTATTGAACAGCCAATGTGACGTATAGGGGGAGACGTTGACAAATCAAATAAACAAAATAATACATAAAGAACGGATGGGAGACTACATCTTTTTCTAGACCTGTTGCAATGGAATTACTTTTTCGGCTTTCACAAACAACCCATAGCCGTTCTCGCAACTAAAATATCGCTTTCCCCTCACCACTCCATCATGCTTTCCGACTGGCATACAGATCAAATTTGGGTTTGTCGAACGAGAAAGTGCTCACCTTTTTGGTCCAATCGAATTCCTGCCCACAATCCTGAAGAAGGGTATGCATCAAACTCTCCAAGGTATTGAAGTGTTCCTTGCCGAATTTTAGACGGAGGGAGACAAGATGCGGATTTTGCTCACCTGTGCTCTTTTCACCCTTGATAACAACGCAAATATGATCACCCACCGAGGGAGAATGGGCTTGGTTGTGCTTTCGTGGCATTCCCCCTATTTCTTGATCTATGAACTGGGGATCACCTTCCACAGCAGTAGTTGGCGAATCATTCTGTTTCGGCACACTGTTCTCAGCTTTCGCATAGGGGAATCGATGAAGGGGAACAAGTTTTGGGGGTAGTGAGGGTGGGGTAGGATGATGTAAAGTTTGTAGTGTTGCTGCCTCGGGTTGCGTTTGAGGTCGCATTTTCCGAGCGGTCCTAATATGTCCTGGTGGAACTGGTGCTGTTGAGGAAGGGGCCGTTTTCGGCCGGGGAGGAGGCACTGAACATCAAAAACTCAGTCATTCCTCACCTGATCGAAATTAACTACTTACAATGTGAAGAAAGGTTTGGTCCACCGCCCCACCACCACCGATTTCCGCTATCTGGATGATTTCCAGTTGGAGGAGGCGGGTTTAATGCAAAGTAGTCTGCTGATCTCGGGGGAAGATTGCCAATAATCCCAAGAGGTGGTTTTCGAGCAGAGGTTCCAAAAGGGGTTCTTGGTAAATATGGGAAATACTTGACCTTTAAAAGGAATTAAATAAGGTCTAGGATTCAACTTTTTTTACACACTTCGATCAAAGGATCAGCGAGTGAGTTCCTCTGGAATTTCAACCGTCGAACTTCACGACGCAACTTCGCAACAAGAATTTGATATGCCTAAAATTGGCCGGATTACATTTAATGAAACTGCCAGGAAGCAAATTTCTTACTTTTTTCTGTCGATCAAGAAGGATCCTGGTGTTTTTGTCCAAATTGTCTTTAACGCTATCTCGAGCAGCGTCGAGAGCCTGTGCCCGGCTTAAATTACGCTTTCTCACAGGGTGGATACTTTTACCTCTTTGAGCTGTCGCTCTTTGTCCTTGAGGTCTGCAAGTACTGCTTCCCGATTATTCCCAGCGCATTTTAGCTGCGCAACTTCCCGGCGAAGGCTCGCAACTAGCGAGAAATATTCCGAATCTAAAAGCTTTTTTTCGATCTTTTCACCGGATATCTTGAGAAAATTTCACAGTAAACAACGCATACGATGTGGGCAACTTACATGCGACAGGGCTTTCGGTAAATGCTCGCTGTTCATCCTACTCAGTCTTTCTCTCGGAGACTGTTGCCTTGACGGGCGTTCCCCAGCCGGGGGTCGAGGTTGCTCCTTATGTTTGCTTTCGCTATTTTGAAGGCTGGTTTGTCTGCTACCTTTCTTGCTCGAATTAACCTGGGGAAGGGATGTATGAGAGGCGGATTGCCTGGGAGGACTTTGTACTCGTGACCCAGTCAGGCTTTTGGTTTTAGGAATCTCTGGCAATATTCTCTCTTTTGACTGTGTTTTTATGGTAGTCGTTAACGGAGATTTGTGATTCACTGATGTTGTGATATCAGTCTTCCCATGAGGGGCTTGAGCGTCAGTTGCTGAAACGAAGTCTTGCTCTTTCTCAGCCGGTTGATCCACCCCAAAGCTTTCAAATTCATCTCCGTGATATTGTTGATCAGTGTTCATTGTGCCAAGAGTCGGCTGGCCATCGTTTCCCGCCATGAGTTGATCAACGTCTGCGAAATCGTCCCCAGCAGTTTCTGTACCATAAGCTTCTGCTTCATCGAAATTACCAGGCATCTCTGATGCAGCATTGTATAAGCCAGACGCCATAAAGGCGAGGCACTCCAGAAGTGCAATATGGGGGCCTTCACCTCTTTCTGCGCAGCCCCTAAGATCAGCGGAAAACTCTTCGAACTGATCCGCAACAGCTTCCATATATTTGTCCAAAACGGTCCCATTAGAGTGAACCGACGATTCCCGAAGGCGAGATGCCAAAAACGAGCTAACTGCCGCAATTTCCAGCGCGTTGTCTGATGGACTGCTGTACTCACCATCAGTTTGAGTCAGCATCATTAGCTGCTGCAGTGCCAATGAGTGCGAGTCAACATCGTGTCCCTCTGAAAAGTCGTTTTCGTAGCAATGGTTGTCGTCATGTCCACCCTCGTCAGTATCATAGCTCTGTACTTGATCCGCCACCGCTATCCGGAGAGCTTCGAGAGCAGCAGTTCGATCAGCATCGTCGTCAGAGTATATTCCACCGTTGTCTAACAGCAAGTCTCCTGGGACGTAGTGATCGGAGAAGGCTGACTGGCTGTGCTTCTCCACCTCACCAGTCTGCTCATTTACACCGTTCAAGAAGCTGTCGCCGTAAGTGTTCAGCCCATCGATTACTTCATGTGTTCCATGTGCTTCGAATGATTCGTCCTCATACGACGATTCATGATGCTCCTCCTGAGTGCTGTTTGTCAAACCTTCGCCGTTCTTGGTTTCGGCTACAAATTCAGACTGCTGGGCTTCTGTATCTTCGATAGCTTCATGGGCCTCAAAAGATTCATTGTTGTAATCAACAGACACATGTGCTTTTGCTGGGGCGAAGTCTTGCTCGTAATTAGCACCGTCTTTAAAGTAGGAGTCGGTGACTCCAATATTCTCAGACATCGGTTCTCCTGATGAGTCTTTCTGAGCTTCGTTCTCAATAGTGAGACCTTGTTCATTTGAGTTTGTTTGAGAAATATGATCTGCCACTTCTCCTTGCAGAGTTTGCTGAGGTTCACCGAGTTCCACTTCCTCAGAAGTCTGATCGTCTTCTGAGCTCTCAGTTCCGATAATATTTTGCTGCTCTGAGCTGTTACCTCCACTATGCGCTATTTGAGACTCCGGCGGTGCCATAGCTTCTTCAACTTTTGAAATAGTTGTGATGTCCATTAATGCGGAGGATCCTTTATTTTCACTTGCTGCTACTTCGGTCTCAACTACGACAACCTCGCACTCCTCTACTTTGATGACGCTCTCTTCATTGTGCCCGGTTTGAAGTGTCTCCGGCTGCGACGCCATTGCTTCTTCACCAATTGAAGCAGTCTGGACTTCGATGTCTGTGGCAGACCCTTGATCATAACTAGATTTAACTTCGTTCAGATTGATGGCTCCGAGATGGTTCCCATCGAGGTTTTCTTTATTGGCTGGCTGATCGGAATTGACATTGTTATCTGTCCTGTCATAAGCGGTATATCCCTCAGTCATATGAATAGCATCAGGCAATGGCGCAGAATCGTTCGCAGGTTTTCCGTCGTCAATCGACGAGTTGACCTCTGCATGAGTGCCTTGATGAGCATCAACCTGTACCTCGGCTTCATTTGGTAATTCACTGTGTGCAATATCGGATAACTGTTTATCATCTGCCGGACGGGGAGCAGCTAGCTCTAAATCATCGTTCACAGGAACTTCTTGCTCGGCTGCGCTCGTCAGATTATGTCCATCAACCATCGTTTCTTGTTCTTTCTCTATAGCATCATTTTTAGGTTTGAATTCAGATCGTGGTTGATTCCCTTGTTCATCGAGCACATCCGATGCGTGATTGCCATCCATTGGTTCGAATCCTGGGTTCGCATCAGTGATTTCAGTAAGATTTTGATCATTTTCGCCACTATCTTTCCCAATGTTTGTGGCAAAGTTTTCTCTAGAATCATTTTGAACTTCAGGCACCGCATTCTCATTCCTTGAATCGTCGGACTTCTCGTTCCCAACATCCCCTATGATATTATCACTAAGATCCCCAGAGTAGTCTACTGCTTGAAGCTCCTCATTTGGGAGAACGGTGTCCTGCGCAGGGTGCTCTACCCGATCTTCCACAGAGGACGTATCAGTGAGAACTGAGGCCCGCACGGTTGTTTCAATTTCGACCGGTGACGAAGTTTTCTCTGGAAATATTGTTTCTTGGGCTTCAGGACTATCCCCCACCATCTTGCTGGTGTCAAATCCGTCCGTCCCCTGGGACAAATCAATGGCAGCTTGTTCGGGAGCGATATTTAGGTGGTCTGGCCCAATCCATTCCTCCGTTGGAACATCTGAAATATTTGAAGTCTCAAGTGACTGAGGTGCCGGTTTCTCAGCCGCTTCCGCGGACGTTCCATCGGTTTTATCTGTCCCAATTGGAACGACCGCGAGGTTGGACTCTCCACTTTGTTGCTGCACTTCCGTTTCTTTTTGAGGATCTTCTATCATATTCTCTTTGTCTTCTTGATGATCATGTACTGCGGGAGCATTTTCCACCGGCTCCAAAACAGGTGCCTCGTGCTCTTGCTTAATATGTCCGTCGTTCTTCTCACCACTAGTAAGAACCTCTGCTGTGGGAAAAGGTGAAACGTCGGCAAATTTTCCTTCTTCCTTTTCCGAATTAGATGGTGACAGTTCTTCTTTCGTCGGCAACTTTTGATGCTCGTCGTGTTTCTCTAAGAATCCTTCGTTTACAACTTGTTCTGGTTCACGTGCAATGCTAGGGGTCGCCGCATCGCCGTTCTGCTGTTCCGTTTGTCCGTCTTTTTCGTCATTGCTTCGAGCGTCTCCATGTTCTTTGGCTCCATCGGCACCTGTTTGAATTTCTGCATTTTCTGAAGTAGCAGTTTCCTCTCTGATTTGCTCTGTTTGAGATACCAGTAGGGTACCACCGGTATGCTCAGTGGCTGCCACATTCTCATTTCCGGGGCCGTCTTGCCTGTCACCGCTGTTTTCAGTGGTAGCCCCAGTTTCATTCACAGGGCCCTCTAGGTAATCGCCGGTAGACGCAATTGCATTCACGCGGTTGTCCTGTGAATCAGTTTGCGCACCACTGTCATGCCGTGGTTCATTCCCAGATCCCTCATTCGAGATATTCATATCTATTTGTTCAGGCTGACCATCTCCGTTGCTCTCAAGTTCGACCGCATTCGGTTGTGTATTAGCTTCGAGACGGAAACATCAGCTCATGGGACAAAACAAAAATTGGGGAGGATTACCATGGCTTTCAGATTCACGGTGGTCATTTGCTTCTGAGTCTTTCTGATTTTGCTGTATACTTTTATCTGTTTGGTCGAATTGCTCTGCGTCAGGTGTTTGAGGAGCAGCATCAACATGTGCATTTTGGGCTTCTGATAGATGCATATCTGCCAGTTCATGTTCTGCTTCCATCGGCATGTTCTCAACTTCCCCCAAATTCGGACTTCTTTCTGCTTCTAGATGATCGCCAAGATCTTCGCTCTGACCGCTGTTCCCTTCTGCAGAAGGTTTTGTAGCCAACTCATTTTCCTCGGTTTCAGTAGCGGCAGATATCTGATCAGCTGGAGCGAGCTCGACAGACCCACCTTCCGATGGATTGTTGCTAGAATCTTCTCTAGTAGATGCCATCATTGCTGCAATCTAACGAATTTTGTGAACATGTCAAGGTTTGACTAAACATATTCATTCTTACTTCCTTGTGTAATCCTGGAGAATAGCGCAAAGAAGATCGATGAAGCTATCTGTCTTAAATCGGACTTTCTTCTGAGCTCTTACAGTGGATCAGACCAATCAAAGCTTGCGCAGCTTTCCCACAGTTTAAAGCACAGCCACCGATCTCTCCCAACATGCCGTTGCTCCCGTCGGTTGTCACATCGTCGTCGGGGTCGCTCATCAACGCAAGAAGGCGTGCCCTGGAACTTTACAAGTTGTGGTATAAAGCGGTAAGCCATCAATTTGTGCTCCCGATTTGCAGTTTTTTTCCAATGTATTTTCCGAAACAGGCTCCCGACGTCGTTGAGTTGTACTATCTCGATATTCCAACGCGGCGCGTTCGACAACGGATTCGACAAGAGTTTGAGAAAAATCGGGATATTAATGACGTAAATGTCATCGATGTTCTGCTGTTCAAAGGGCGTATCGAACTCGAGGAGACGATTAACCAATGGAAGCAGATCACCCACGTTTTACAGTTCTTTGAACAGCCATTCGAGAAGAAACCCGAAACATTTATGGAGAAGTTCTTGAAGTCGAATTCTTCGTAGTTGGCCGTGGGAGTGATATGCTTGGATGCACGCTGGAGGACTTTTTGATGTGTGCTGAGATGACGGTTAAGCGAAAATATCTTTGGACGTAAATAGACGTTGCGTCTAGAAAAGGCTAAAGAGTGGTGCAGGATCGAACTTGTGCTTCAAGTGCTTTACAAAGCTTGGTACATGTTGCTGACATGAGCACAACAAACTCCAGAAGAAGTGGGAGCGGTACCAAAGTGAAGAATCTTCTGATCAAGGTCAAACCATTGCTGGTGAGCGGGCTGCACGCGCTCTTGCATTTCGGATGGAGACCATAAACGCTCCTGTGCACAATTAAATATGTCGGGAACCTAAAATCTCCGTGCTCAAATATCAATGAACTGACATTTGTAAATGGCCCTCAAACTATTGCCTTTGGAGATGTCTATGTTCAATTATCCGGTAATCACCACTGGATCCGCACTTCCGACACTTGGGTTCCCTGTGCATTGTTGCCGAAGACATAACCGAGATGCATGGACTTGAAGCATGCACCGCCATTGAACAGCTTTGGACCTGGAAAATAAAAATATCAAAGATTCGCAATTTAAGCACCTACATCGAGCTCAGAAAACTGTTTCTGCAAGATGCTCGCACATCCTTGTATCGCACATTCGCCATTCAACTCGAATCCTCTGATTTAGGGACCAACACTGCTCGTCATGACTGAACCTCGAAACTACAGCATACGCCATATTGGATCTGCCCTAGATGAGAATGTCAATCTTCGACTAAGTTCTCAGGGATGTACAAATTTCCTCTCCTAGCCATTAGCCAGGTTCTCAATCTTTCAGGAAACTGACTTTCCTCTTTCAACGATGTTTTGTACTTCGCTCACTTAAGAGATCTCACATTGCTCTGACTGAGCGACCCCAACTTCCCAGAGCCATATGTTTATTTCATCAAGCTCAAAATTGCTGGACACAATGGACATCACGGATGAGTCAAGTACGATAATAAGTGCCACAGTTCTCAAGAAGATAGTGTATGGGATCAATTCTTTACATGTTCTGTGTCCACGCTGATGATGAGTTGCAAACTGCAGTTTTAAAAACATGCGGATAGGGACAATAGAAAGGAATGCGAACTTCCTCATAAGGGCTCACCCACAAATACGCAAATGAGGAGAAACTATTATTGGAGCAAAAAGTGCAGCAGCTGGTGGCGAAATCAAAGTCTCTTCAAAAGTGTTCAGATTGTGCTGTTGCTGCTTCCATATCAAGATATCACACAAAGGCAAGGATTCCCTGAAAAACTTGAAATACGGCACTGTCCAATATCATGACTGAACTTGAGGAGAATCATGGTCTTCTCCTCCATCTTTGCAAACAAAGATTGTTGAAGGTTAAGAGAACTTGAGAAACATATTGAAGATATGTTGGGACAAATGGCTGAGCAAAGTGATATGACAATAAGGTAATTTTGGCATTACTCGGCATTCGTTGATTGTTTTAAATTGTTTTCAAAGGAAATTGCTGTTTGTTGGAGCTTGAAACTGGTGGAAATTTTCTGTTCGAGGAAGATGACAGGCCAGAAGTTCTTTTTTTTGGCCGCAGTGAGACATTAATACAGTTGACTGATATTAGACCACACTATGTGTGACCAAGCTGCTTGCCTAGCGCACGCTCCCCGCCCACACTAGCACGAGATATCCTTGTGATCAAGTACTGCCACAGGATAATACCCCATTGTATTTCCCAATGTAGTCTGCCACTGCCTGCAGAGGGAAAGCTGTTTTGCTCAAATTGCCCAGGTGCTGCCCTGATCTTTGCAGGGGCCAGAGACCCAAGTGAGCAGGCCAGAAGAACTCTGGATTGAACAATGCGAAAGTCTTGTAAGCAGTTTATGTTGCGCACCTCTCATACCAACCAGACACAGACTCAGATCTATTGAATTTCACACATCCAGAATCGACATCTAAAGAGCGCAAAGTGAGAAAACAATAATGATAGATGATAGCCTGCCTGACCACAAAGATCTGATTGCCATCCACTAGTCAAAGACAGCCATGGTTCCAGAAAGTAAAAGAAATCAACAGGAGTATATTTGCTTTACTCTGGTGTATTCAGAGCAAATGTTCAAGACAGAAGACTTCAGTTTTGATGTGATTGCACGAAGTGCACTAAAAGTTTGGCAAAGAGAGGAGGCCTCTGGTAAGAAACAGTTTTGAACTTCATTGACAGTAACAGCAACATTTGGTGGATCTCAGCAATCCAAAAAATCAAGGAACCAACTTCTCAACGAAACTACGGTACCCCATTATTGTTTGATCCATATTCGGGAGAATGTCAAAGTAGATATCTGCGCAATTTGATAAAGGAACATATGCTTTATCAAGCTGATTTAACATTAACCAAGGGGAGCAGGCAATTTGATCTGAAAACAGATGACAACAAGACAGCATAAGCTACGAATACGAGCAAAACACAAAGCTGCAATCAGCGATCGATCGTCCAAGCACAAGCGGAATCTCAGATAAGAATGGAGCATTGGAATCTGAGACAGCTGGGCACGGGAACCTGTACAAATTGTCCAGCCGTATGATGGCAAACTGGCGCTCCCAGAGTTTGTTGGATTATGAACGTTACAGGACTCTATGTTTTTTCCGATATCTTATGGATTGTTTGGTCAGTTTTTCGTACTCCATATGGCAGGCCACAATGTCGATGGTTATACAGCATAATCCCACTGAAAGAGCTTCCCCGGCTAATTAATCTTGATCTAACCGGAAACAACGTACGTGAGGAAAGAAATTATCGGCTTTTCACAATGTTTCATCCGAGCAAGTTTAAGGTAAACGAAAATAGCTTGACACCATCATATCAGTGCATTTTCTCGTAAGATTCTTGATGGTTCTGGAATTTTCCCCAAAGAACAAGCGCAAGCAAAAGAAGCTTACTTGGGATGCCTCACAATCTGCTCGGGGGAGAAGATTAGCCACTGTACCTTGAAAAACATATCCGAGCTCGACCTTCGGAACTGCAAACTGCGCGAGATCGACTACTTCTCACCGCCCCAGCGTTCCGTTTCCGGCTCGTCCAGCCACGGCAAGCACGTCATCCCGGAACTCCGCAACTTCCGGAAACTGAACCCGGACGGCAAGTTCGACATTGAGAGAAAATTTCTGGAAAAGAAAAGTGAGCCCTCCAGCCCTTCAATCTGTAGGCGTATGACATGGATGAGACAAACCTGCGGATCGAAGATCAGTCCATGAAGATGATGTCCCCGCCCCCGATCCAGATCCCGGCGACTTCGCCGATTGTGCAGCTTCCTATCAATGTAGCATCTGTTGTTCTTGACGGTGAGACCAAACATTTTATCTTAGGAATGGAGATGAAGCTTCGGGAGCGGCAACAGCAAGTGATAGTGAGATTTACTTACTTGATACCTCTTCGCGGCCCCGCCGATCTGTTCAGTTTTGATTTCGAATACACTTGTCCCACAGAAACCAGGTTCGGTATATTAATAACAGGGGAGAGCGGCGGACTGTACTATAAGTCTCCCACAGATAGAGCTCCGTCCACTCAAAACCCAAATGGTAAAAAGCAAATAGCTCGCAAGAGTCCCGTCATCTCTCCCCCGACTATAAATCTCTCATTTGACATGAATACTACACAAACTAACGCAAAAACAAAATCCAACCACCTGATCCTTGGGCCTCTCTCAATCCACAACCAAAAAAATATAACGTAGCTCAAAGGAAGTAGTCGGGCGTGCGACGAGTAACGTGTGGCTCGCCTCGCCTGGGTGCGGGGTCGAACTGGAGGCTAAAAATCAAAAAAAATCAGTTCACGTTTTAGCAAAGGCCGCCAGAGAAAACATACAAGGTGTACTTGAGGTGCTCGTCGATCTCCATTATCGCAGCCTGGTTACCGCAGCGGTAGCAATAATTCGGCGCCGAGAAGATGGTGACGACGTTGCGATCCTGGCTCCAGTTGTATCCCTCCATGACCAGCTGGTGGGCACGCGAGATGAGGATGAGACCGTTGTTGTGGTTGAAGGCTTCGGATATGTCTTGGCCGAAAGTGTATCCGGCACCACGGGGTGAGATGCCCCATCCGCACCTGTCATCGGGGTCAGACCACAATAGGTCTATTGCAAGTAAAATGCTCAGAAACTCAAGATGGAAAAGAAGGAGCCTCGGCATACCGCACATGGGACCCTCGTGAGGAACTTCCTGAATGCGGTCAAGAGAGCGGATGTGGTCCAGGGTATCGATCGATGGGGAAAGACCTCCGTGAAGACAGAAGATCTTTTACCAAATGTGATGAGTCAAACTCTCCCAACCACTACAAGCAACAATTACCTGGTCCTCAATTAGGGCGGTGAGGGGCAGGTAGTCAAACAAGTCTGTAAAGTATTTCCACACGTTCGCATTGCCGTACTTGCGGAGACACTCATCGTAGAAACCATAGACCTGGGTGATCTGACGACTTTCGTGGTTTCCGCGGAGAATAGTCACACGGTCCTTGTGGCGGACTTTCAGCGCAACGAGAAGGGTGACTGTTTCGACAGAGTAGTATCCACGATCGACGTAGTCGCCCATGAACAGGTAGTTGGTGTCGGGAGAGTTGCCGCCAATGCGAAAGAGTTCCATAAGGTCGTGGAATTGACCGTGAATGTCACCGCACACCGTCACAGGGCACCGTACTGGCTGAACGTTCGACTCCTCCATCAGAATTTCCCTCGCCTGAACAAAAATAAGTGGTTAAGAGGAAATTGAACCCTGGCCCTCGGAGGCTGGAATACCTTCTCGCACAATCGCTTCACATCTGACTCTGATAGCTGCTTGCATTGGAGGAGGGTGGAGATCCAACCGTCAACGTCCTTTACGTCCGGAAGAGATGCCATTGTATTGAAATAATTGTCTTTCGTAGAGAGACGATCGTTTCTAATTGCTTTCCTTAAAGGAGAAGTGAGGTTCAAATTTGGTTGAGAGAGTGGCCTGGGGGTAGTTATCAAAGCGCACAAACTCCCGGGAGGGAAGGTACAGCTCAGCCTGCACCAATTTCTACGCAGCAAGCAGCTGGCACTGTTCCAGTGGAGAGCCTCGTTGTAGCTCCTCCAAACGAGCAGCACACCAATTGAAGGATGTACCTTTGAGAAAGCTGAAGGGTCAGCGGGTGAGCTGCCGGTTCGGGTTGCTGGTGGATCTGAAGTCGCGTTTGGAAACAAGACAGAGCAGAGCCACAGGAAGAGCACATGAAATGAATTGAATTGAATTGAATTAATTGAATAGAATTGAATTGTTGGTCGAATTATTCTGAATTGATTGGACCGAAGCAGGGTTTGTTTGGGGGAAAGCAACTGGATGTTGATAAATATTACTATTCCTTAAATCTTTCAGTCTCCGATTGTTACTAACAGTAATATTATTACACCACCATTATTACACCACCATTCAATTTCTTTTCCTACACTACAACCCACCCCAAAAAACAAACTATTCTTTCGTTTTGCCAAATGATTTTTTACGAGAAGATAAGATAGAAAGAAAAAAAATAAAAAAATTGTATACTCCTCATTCACAAAGGATCAAGTCACTCTTTTTTTGAAAAAACTAAACTGAGTCTGTGCAATACGGAATATGCAATACACCAAAGATATGCTGCAAAACAAAAATGACTGTACAGGTTGCGGAACAAACTTTTAGACTACAGAGAAAACAAACTAAATAAAGGGGTGGGTGGGTGGGGAAGAGATGAAATGTTTCCTATAGAAAACGGCTAGATTCCTCAGTTATTCGTAACAGACTTGTGCTGAAGTGGAGTGATGGCGCTCGCGCCAAATCCGCATGATGCAGAAAAAGAGCCGTAGTTGGTGGGAACAACGACAAAGAAACAAGGGGGGTGGTAGAGCAAGCGCAAACGTTGCAGAAACTATACAGTCCACAAAAAAAAGGCTCACCCGAAAAATATACAAAAACCACATCACACCTTTACCGCATTATCTTCGTCGAGGAGCAGGGCCGGTCCCTCTCCAGTGTGCACTTTCGAGTGTTGCATGAGGTTGTCCGACCTGCTGAATGTGCGTCCGCATCCGGGAGCGTCGCACACGTACGGCCGTTCAGCTGTGTGGCAGCACCGAATGTGCCGTCGGAGGTGCTCGAAGCGCTTGAATGTGCGCGCGCACATCGGGACCGCGCAA
Source organism: Cladochytrium replicatum (assembly GCA_025526935.1). Classification (NCBI taxonomy): domain Eukaryota; kingdom Fungi; phylum Chytridiomycota; class Chytridiomycetes; order Cladochytriales; family Cladochytriaceae; genus Cladochytrium; species Cladochytrium replicatum. The sequence continues at coordinate 71,583 of JAHLKD010000134.1, forward strand.
GTGTACGACTTGGTACGGACGGGGCCTCCGGACGGCTGGGCGGGTGACGAAGATCCTGGTGGGGGAAGGAGGAAGTCATCGAGCTCCGGGAGCGGTGTGGAGGGGTGGGATGGCGGCGTTGATGGCCATGGCGCTGGGGCTGGGAGGAGAGCGAGGGGAAGGCTTGTGGTGGGGATGTTGGGGGATATCGGGTTGGTGAGGGGTGTGGTGGTGGGATCGAAATTGTACAAGAGCGGAGCGGGACCCATCAGGTCGTTGGCGGTCATCATGGGTGTCCCCATTGGGTGCATCATGGGTGTTCCAGCTAAGTCCTGGGCCGTCATTAAAGGTGTCGCCATAGGTTGGAGCAGTTGTTGACCCATCATGTGTTGGGGCATCAATGGGGTTCCCATCAGCTCTGTCACTAGCGGACCACTCGAATCGCGGTGATGAGAGTCCATCACAGTCAAAGGCAACGACTGGAGATTAGGGTGGGCGGTTATAACGGCGTGGAAGGACTGCGACTGGTACTGATGATCATGGGCGGTCATTAGTGGAGTGCTCATCAACGTTGTGGCTGTGGTGATCGATGACGAGAAGAGAGGCATGGAGGTGGGGAATCGTGGCGTCGAGTTTGAGCTGGCAAACGATGGAGTAGAGCTGGACGAGGGAAACATCGGTGTCGAATGAACACTCGGGAATGGAGGAGAAGCGGTGAACGATGGTGTTGGATTGGGGAAGCTGGCGAACAGAGTCTGTGACTCTTCGTAAGAAACAACTGGCAAACTCTGTTCATCTGGATGGTCATCTTCATTGTGCGGTGCACACTGCTCCCTTGCCAAATCCAACATTTCAGATACAGAAATGTTCGAGTTCGGTATCGTGGTCGGATCAACACCCTGTGATTCACGCTTCAAGTCCCGCTCGAGCGCGTCCTGTTGTCGTAACATCCCATTAGTATGATTCATTCTAGACAAATTCAGAGTGCTCACCATGAACAAGGCATCGTGACGAACAGCGTGCCAATAAAAAACCTTTTGCTTCTTCTGTGTTCGAATACACCCGTTCTTGTACAACAAATCCAGAAAAGCCGACCGCGGTTCCTCGAGCGAGGCATGGAAACCCGGCTTCAAATTTCTAAGATCCGAAAACACGCCTTCCTCCAACTTTTTCATGTTAACAACTGTTCTTCCGATGGCGTTGAACCGGAATACAACTATTCTGATGATATCGGTGCCCGAGATGTAAAACTTGTTGTTCCAGAACACGCACGCGATGAAATCGCTGTCGGTGAGTTGGAATCTGCAGGCTGGCACTGAAGCATAGTCCCACTTCTTTGTTGCGGTCGCAAGGAATCGGTTGAGGCTAAGTGTCGAAGTTGCCAATGGAGGAGTTGCAGATGAAGCTGGAGTTGGAGCCGACGAAAGCTGTTGAGCTGACGAAGATGGGGTGGTGAAGCAAGCCATGTAGTCCTGTTGATGTTGGTGAGCGTAGGTCTGAGTCAGCAGCATGGCAAGTCCGTTGTCCCAAGGATGTGGATTCAACTCCAGTTCGGATCACGATCCAAAAATTAACTTCTGAGGTTGCAGGGGATTTATTACTAATAAGTGGAACTGGAATAGAGGACTATGGTGAAGTGGCGGTGGTGGCTAGTGTGGCAGTGAAAGTGGCTGCAGCACTGCCACCGGAAATTCCCACCTGGGGTGAATGTTCCATTTCTGACTGCCGTAGCTGACTACAGGTCGGGCTGAGAACGGAGCCGCTATCTCGCAATAAACTGTGGCATTATTGCACTGTGTTGTTCGATTTCGGTACATGTTGTTCCTAATGTCATACCCTGCCAGTGGTGCTGTAAAAGCATTGGTGCAAATACCTTTCAGCCTCCCAAGCAAACACAAAAGAAAAAACTCCGCAACCGCAGAAAAGGCACCATGGAGTTCATAGTTTTGATTTCTTGGCAGCCTTCCTGGTAAGGAATCTGGCCACCCCATTCTGGTCATCTGACAACATCCTAATCATCCTCCCATGACGTGTAAATTTTGTAACCTCCATGTGGTTCGGTTAGATTGCATTTCCTCTCACAATCAACAAGAAGATCGATCTTGTGGTTCCTTGTGCATGGTCACCTTGATCAAATTCTTCGTCTGCAGAACCGCGTCGGGAGGAAGTGCCGCTGCCTTCTTTGCGATATCCAGCACCTGATTTATGAAATTCTGTGGGCAGAATCCGGCTGAACATCAAACATGCAAAAATTGGATACTTGTTACAGATTATATACCTGATAAATCCCCAACGCTCAAACTCCCCTGCTGAGCATTGGCGTCCGCGCAAATCATCTCGTTAGCTCGAGCCAGGCCGATGATGTGTGAGAACAGAAACGAGGAACATCCTTAAATGTAAACGATCAGCAAGGGAAGCTCTTCCATATCTTTATTTTTTTGTATATTACCGAAAAAGCTTGGAGAACTTGATGTACTCCTCCACCACCGTTGCTGCCGAAAGCACACCATGAGATTACAATTTCCTGTTGCGCAATCACATTTGCGACAGTTGAGAGGTTCAAGTCGTAAAGGTGAGAGCTTTTGAGGAAGTGGTGGAGTGTGAAGGTCGATGGAGACCACACAGGGTTGTGTTGCATCTGCCGGATTGAAGAGTTTGGATGTGTCCGGATGTTTTACTCTGAAGGACTTAGTTGCTCATCTGAGAGAATCATTGCGGAACGGCGTGTTCGATGATGAGGTTATGATTGAGTTTGTCAGTGCGAAAGAAGGTGCTGTTGCTAGGTTTTTGGGATCGACCTTTTCTGACTGATGATGTGGTGCATGAGACATATTGTAGTCGTGAAATTTTGATGAACCCTCTGGAGCATGTAAAATAAAATGCGCAAGGTCAGCACATGGTCAAGAAGAGATTATGATAATCACTTACCGTGCTATCCGCAACAACCTGCGAATTCATCTGGCAACGCCATCAACAAGTACCTGGAGAGCCAACCTCGCATTATTTTGTCTCCGACTTGAAACTGTTCAGAAACAAACTAGTCTTGGTCTTTGGTCAGATTCGTGCGCTTACGGAGCCACTCGTTGGCGATGATTTTTGGCTCCGTAAGCGCACGAATCTGACCAAAGGCAGCGCTTTTACTAGTTTACTTGAACAAAGGTCGGTAGTCTCTTGTGCATGCATTGTGCAAATTTGAGAAGTTCTTAGGTTAATGTAATGAAGTTATGTTTTAATACGTTCTCGCCCTCTCATTTGTACCCTGTTGCTTTCTCACCGAGGGCAGCAAATTTTCTCACAAATGAAAACCTTGGTCGTGGCACAAAGTTCTGGTTGAAAAATTGTGGTAAAACTGTGCCATCGATCCCCCGCTGTTCAGTCACCAAACATGGCAACCAGTGAATTCATCTTCGACAATGCTATCAACAAGTACCTGGACAGCCAACCTCGCATCAGCATTATCTTTGAAACGAAAGTCTTCAGCAAAATCACCACTTTTACGATCAATGGTGTCCCGATCCTGGACCGCAAGGAAGCCTTCTCGGTCGCCAGCGAGGTTGAAAGTGTCTTTCGCCAGCTCCCAGCGAAAAATGCACTCGCTAATGTTCGCATCGTGCGACGCTCCCCAAACGAGCCCATCAACGTGCGCAAAATCAAGTGGCTCGACCCAGAGATGGAGATCACCCTCATTTATGAGGTCAAGACTGAGAGATCGATGGAGAAAGGAATAGCACTGATCGGGCCAATCCTGCTGGAATTCTACATTGACTTAAAGAAAGCGACGACCAACTGCGATTTCGTGTGGCATAACGGAGTGCGAAAGTTTGGGGTCCACGTTGCGAGGATAACAGACGTTAGCATGAACTTGGAAATCCCTTCCGACTTTCTCGCGAGGGTTGCGGCGAGGTTCCCGGAGCTTGGTGGGGATGTATTCAGAAACATGCTCGTACTGGTCTTTGACCAGATGCGAATGCTGACTTTAAACCTTATGATAGCCGAAGGAAAATTTCTCTACAACCCGCTGGTTGTTGATGATTTTGTCAAAACACACCGGTTTCACTAATATTCTTGTGCAAATAGCCATTATCTCATTCCTCATGGTGATTGCTTAAAGTTCTATGAAAAGTTCACGATTTGCAATATGTTACGACAACTCGCCCAGTTATTCGCCGGGATGGGAGCAATATGAAGTTCTATGAAAAGTTCACGATTTGCAATATGTTACGACAACTCGCCCAGTTATTCGCCGGGATGGGAGCAATATGAAGTTCTATGAAAAGTTCACGATTTGCAATATGTTACGACAACTCGCCCAGTTATTCGCCGGGATGGGAGCAATATGAATCCACAAGACTGGAACGTAAATATTCTAAAAATTTGCACGATACAGGATATTCTATCACCACAGCAAGTGTGGGACAAAGATATCCCAACCAAGGGGAAACAACACAAATTTGGTAACATCCTACAGTCTTCAAAGAATCAACTTTTTCTAAGTTACAGGCAAAGAATTGGCTTTTGTGAATCAGTCCCTCCCATATGCGTTCCTCATCCCTGAGTTCGTAGCCAATTTCATTCGGAGTCCTCAACCAGAGCTACATCTAGTGCACTATTTCCCAAGCTGCATGCATTCGAGGCTTCTTTATGTCCATCGTTACTTTTCGGCTGTCTGCGTCACACTTGATTCGTTTCCATTCTGGGGGGTCATGGAATTCATCACCATTGCCTTGTTTTGTTACTCGCTCTGGTTCAGAAACAGCGGTGTGGGTGAGTGGTGATCTGTTCTCCTTCTCCTCTTCAATGTTTGGCTCGGAAACAGCGAAGTAGGGTAGTGCTGGTCTATCAGCATTCACCTCAATGTTCAGCCTGGAAAAAGTGACGCAAGGAAATCCTGAACCATTCGTGTTATCTCTATTGTAACAGTGGGTTGGCTGAAGCTGATCTGTTCTCGTTCATGTCAATATTCCCGCTGCAAAGCTATTCCAGTGCTCGTAGTGCTGCTGTCACTCTTATATTTCGGGGTATGGCGGGGCATCAAGTCTACCCTGCGCTTCATGTTTACTGCAGCTGTATCTTGTGTCGCTCTTCACTGCTGGTTGTCTTGGTGCTGATTTGCACGTGCTTTCCATCAGCCAGGATGCTGGGTGTTTGAGGGGTGCATTTGATAGGAAACTCCTGTCGGTGCAGATTCCCGAATTATTTTTTTTGGTTTGAGTGAGATTGTGGTGGTGGTGTTCGTGGTTGCGGTGTATGAGATTCTTATTCAGCTACAGGCAGTGTCTCATTGTGGTTTTTGAGGATATGTGAACGTAGGTCGGTGTTTGACAGCCCTGGCGCCAGCACTGGGTTCTTGAGCGTACAGAAACATTGAGTGAAGTTTAAACAAACTCTTCATGCTTTTCAGTGCAGAAAGCTTCCGGTTCTCCCTTTGCTCCTGCAAGAAGATTCTCACATGCGCATTTTTGTCTCCAAGTGCAGAAATCCAGGCTTAGAGCTCTTCATTCTTTTGCTCCATTGATATTATTTCTGCGGTGTGCTTAATCTGCGGCTCGACCTGAATGCATACAATGGCTTCCTTCTATCTTTTCTCATGAAATCGGGTTTTACATGGGTCTAAAGCTTGACCTGATAAGAGTTTTGCTGATACCCGACCTGGATCCGACCCGAAAAATTTTCCTGAAACCCGCCTATTGGATCAGGTACGGTTTGTCAATGGACCCGAACCCAACCTGGATGACCCTGAAAACCCGCCAATCCTTAGGAAGCAGATGCTCTGGATGACCTCTTTCACCAAAAGGATAGCTGTCAGGGTCTTCCACGAGTCAAATCTTTCGCTATATTTGACTCGTGACCATTTGTGGCTTCCTTTGATTTGACTCGTCAGTCAAATGCCAGACGCTCCATTGACTTGTAGGACCACTTGTCAAATGCTTTACAAATACTTGATTTGCCCACATCTATTTGACAAATAGATATTTGCCTATTTGATTTGTTTGCAGAATGTCGGATAATTGCCAAATATTTGTATTTGATTCGACAAATATTTGGCAAATAGTTATCATTGGCAAATATTTGACTCCTGACCACTTTTTGCGTGAAAAGATTCAGGTGTGCTTTTGGTAATATTACAAGCTTTCTGGAGCTCCAAGCAGGTACAAATCTGTACCCGCACAACGTCGATTTGCTTGCAGCTTGATGTTACAAACGTGGAGGAGCTGGTACAAATCTGTACCCTCTCCTGGAAAATCACTTAACTCAGCCAGGTTAGCCATGAAAAATTGGGTACCCACTGTCCTAGCATAGAGCACAGTGTCGACAGAGACGAGGGTGACACTAGTCAATTGAATATACTCTATCGAGGGCTACAATAGACTGTCCTAACCTTCTGGTCTTGTCCGTGTATTGAACTGGAGTGGGTACAGATTTGTACGCACTCAATGTCAATTTGCTTGACCATACAAACAGTAGTCTATGTCTTAGTACCATTATACTTGACCATACGAACAGTAGTCTATGTCTTAGTACCATTATACTTGGTCTTGTATGAAGTGCGACTTGCGAGCCGGTGTGGTTGACTGGAAAACTGATGGCCCTGGTTTGCATAGTCACGTGACTCCTAGGGTGGGAGCTGGTACACACTGTACCCACTTGAGGTTGATTTGCTTGGTCATATGAACAGTGCTCAACTTCTTCTGTAAGACTTGTATGAGGTGCGACTTGCGCCCTGTGTGGTTGACCAGAAAACTGGCCGCCAAGATTCACTAGGTTGGTACAGTTGGCCAGTGGGGTCACATGATTTTTTGAGGTACATACGTAGCAAACTTTGGAGTTGGTTTCCTGCTCAACCACTCCCACATGCGAGTAGCACCTCGTACAAGCCTAATAGAAGACATTCAACACTGTTGGTATATCGAGTCTGGCAAGCAGATACAGATCTGTATCCTCTCCTACTCTAGGGTCACGTGATTTTGCAAGGTACCTTCCAAAATCTGCTATTTTTGAGAGGTGCTGGAATGCGATATAATCATAATGTGAGTAAACAATATTATTTGGCAACCGTCCATTCTTATCTATTCGCCTTAATAGAATGGTTTTTCTGTCTTGTCTTGCAACCGAACTGTCCCAATTTGGAAGTCCTGTGCCTAACGCGAAAACACGTCGCTCACCTCCACTCACTGCAAACCAAACTTGCAAACCTTGACCTGTCTATTTGCATCTCGATAAGTATCTGGCAGTAAGTGTTCATTACTTGTGTTCTCTATTCTCCTACTAGTAAGCTGATCATCCCGTTTCTCACCACTGAAGGATTACGTGGTGTACTTGGACTCCACTGGATTCTATGGGGATACCCGTGTTGTTCCAGTTCTCTGTCAGGTACTTGCTGTTTTTAGACCTCTATTCCAACGTACTGCTAACTTCGTCACCCAAGCAGTACACTTGTACTTTCTTCCAGCCTTGCTTTGTTTGCTTGACCTCAGCCACGTTTTTGTGCTCACAGCAATCTCGACCGCTCTGGAGAATCAGAGGATGGTTCGGAAAGTTTATCTTTGACTTAGCAATGGAATGGGCATCTCGAATCGCTGCTCGGATTCTGGCCACCATGGCCCAAGACTTCAGGGATCGAGAAAAAGAGCTTTCTCACAGCTTGTCGCCAAAGGAGATGCGATGGCTGCTGTAGAAGCCACACTGGCTGATCTTTGCAATTTTAACCGGTGCACAATACTTGAGATGCGGCAGAGGATCCAGACACTCGAATCAGCCTTGGCGGAGCTCAAAAGGAAGCATGATGGAGCTGAAGAGCTGATTGAAGTTCTCTGAAGTGAGAACATGGAGTCAAACGCTGTGCTTACCACGCAGTTTGAAGAGTTTTTGAAGAAGAAAGGGATCTCGTGTTTCAAGTATCGGGGCATAACAAAGAAGGGAAATGCCCTCGAAGAGCAATGTACTGAATTGAAGGAACACCTACACAAGAAGGCAGAACAAGTGCACAACATCAGGTTCAACCTCAAATGTGTGATAAACATGCATTGAATAGAATCTACAGGTATTTTCTTGGTACATGGGATTTAGGATTGCATTATATGCGAATGTCTGATTGAAGCACTATTTAATAATCACAGTAATAGTTACGTATTGGGAACAGTAGTTTAGCAATCAAGCCATACTGCTATATAAGAGTATGCAACGCTGATTGAATGGTGTGTATTTGTCTCAGGATCGACTCTACTCAATCATGTTTGAACAGAGGAAACCTACTCCGAATACGCCAATTCACCACAACATTCCACAGTTCATTCTGCACTCCGAAAATATAAGATAGTGCAGAATGACTCTGAGGAAATGCCTTTTAACTTTATTGATACAATCTAGAGCTCTCCTATTTATTTATTGAAAGGCCAATGGTGTGTAACATCTGTCTTACGGATGAGCTTCTCCACCAATCCCAAAGATTTCGAGGAATTATTTCCATCCAACGGAGCACTTCTTCATTTCCGTCCTGCGGTCGGGCCGGTGATGATAACTATTTTGTTGTTGGTGATATGATGAAAAATTTTGATCTGATCAGCCTTCGCAAATTTTCGCGTGACGTAGAAAAGTGCACGTTGATTTGGCACTAAGGCTTAAGAAGGTTAGTGGTCGAAGAGACTTTTTACAGTTGAGGGATAGTTCTTGGGAGTGTAGAAGCACGAATCATGAAGTGACATGCCGTGATCCTATCAGTTGGTTTCAGAACAGGGGACACGGTCGAGGCAATTTTCACGTACTACAACAACTTGTCATTTCCCTTCTTTTGTGGTGTTATGTCACATTGCTCAGAGTTTTCGTAATCTCAAGATTTTCAGCAGTGTAGAGTGCCAAAGGTGTTTCGTTTGGATCAAGTGCCAACCAGAAAGGTTGCCGAAACATTTTGTAATGCTATGTCAACGGACTTGAATCCGCTGGTCAGGTTGTTTTTGCTTTGAATCCACAAATCAAAGTATTTTTTTCATAACAAAACGCGAGGCGTATTCAATGTATATCCATCTGCTTTTTGGGCACAATACCCTATTACTATTTTGACTACAGCACTGGGTCTTTGCCAGTAAGAATGCGATATGCCTCAACATATTTGTCCATTGTTTTCTCAGTAACTTCCGCTGGAAGCTCCACCGGGGTCTTCTTGTCAAAGTTAATTGAAAGAAGGTAGTTTCGGACAAATTGCTTGTCAAAGCTACACAATGATGAACTCCAGTAAGGAGGGGATCATAACAATGGTTCCGTACCTAGGTTGTTGCTGTCCCGGCTTATACACATCAGCTGGCCAAAACCTGGACGAGTCTTATAGATTTTAGTCAGATTAGAAAAACCGCGTATTGAGTCCAAAAAGCGTACCTGGTGTCAGAACCTCGTCAGCCAAAACGACATGCCCATTTTCGTCGACACCAAACTCGAATTTGGTGTCAGCAATGATGATGCCCTTCGTTTGAGCATAGTCACGAGCCTGTCATAGTAATTGATGATCAGGAACACCTCCTACTCGTTCACATTCAGAAAAAGGTGCTCATACCGTTTCATAGATCCGAACCGACAGATCTGCTACTTGGCGGGCGTAATTCTCGCCTATGATGCCAGTCACTACGAAATTGAGTTCAGACTTTGAAACTGGCAGAGTAGCGGAAGCTCGCACGTTTTGAAGGATGGATGTTCTCATCTAAGGGTGTCATTAGTAATATTTCAGTGTTTTATCAATGTACCCACCATGTTCTCCAAGTTCTGCTTTTGTTGAAGGGGTGAAAATGGTTTGAGGCAATCGATCACAATCCTGCAAGTTCGGGGGAAGAGGAAGGTCGCAAACGGTTCCCTTCTTTTGATACTCGACCCATCCAGACCCTTACCAAAAGGATCATGTTGGCGACGACAAATCTGCATTTAACAATTACCAACCAGTAATGTATCCTCGCACGATAGCTTCAACAGGAAGAATCTTCAACTTCTTCACCAGCATGCTTCGTCCAGCAAGCTGATCTCTGTATTTTTGGATACGCTCGTCTTTCATCTCATCAACAGTTGCGGTGACAACATGAGACGGAATGACATCTTTCAAAAGATAAAACCAGAAGGTACTGATCTGGGTAAGAATCTTCCCCTTTCCAGGTATGCCCTATTAGTTATTCGCCGGAATTTAGTAGTAGAAATGGCAAGGGGTTTGACACCTACGTTCGTCATGATGACATCAAAGGCACTGATTCGGTCCGTTGCAACAAACAGAAGGGTTTTATCATCCACTTCGTAGATGTCGCGAACCTTGCCGCGAGCAAGAAGTTTCAACTCGGGACAGTTCTTTTCACCGATGATTAAGACAATAAAGCGCAGAGGCAAAGAAACGTTCTCACCGACTCGAGGAGTGCCATTTTGATTAGGGTCGATCAGAATAAGCTGCAACATAGAAACACAGAGTGCATGCATGTGAGTCGATGGTCTCCAGCGTTCCCCCATATGTGACAATGTCGTACATTTCTTTTACTTCCACGCGCCACCCCTCCCGTGATTGAGTGATCGCACCCATCACGATGCCTCAGGTGCAGAGTTTGTCGTTGCGGATCACCGTAACGGAGCTGGGTGTCACGAAAACACTGTCATTCCCGTCGGATGCTACCGTACACGATGCATGCAGAGAAATCAGGTCTAAATTCGGCCCCTCGGCAGGTGGGAACGACCATTCACTCTACTGGCCAGCGATCCACAAATGGCTTGCCCCAACGAAAATCCTCGACTATTACGACCTTTCAATTAACGATGAGCTTGAATTCAAAAAGAAGCATCGCCAGCTAAAAGTTAAAACTCTGGATGGGACCGTTCGAACTGTCCTAATTGATGAAACATGCGCGGTGTCCACTTTGGTGGAAGTTGTGTGCGAGAAGTTCGCCATCCAGAATCCCGATGAGTACTCCTTTCTTTTTGATGGTGCATCCGCGATGGATTCACCCACAGCGGGCTTCGGATCCACAATGACGCTGAACGACAAGGGACCTGAGAAGGAAAAGAAGAAGAAGAAGAACGATGATGAAGGTGATTTTACCGTGGATAGTTAAAGCTAATTCATGGATTGATATTCTCTTGAAGGTTCACGATGGCTTTCAACCGATAAAACTCTCTGCGAGCAGGGCATTGGAGAGGCAGACATGGTCACGCTTAAGAAGAAGTTCTTTTACTCTGACCAATTGGTGGATCGCAATGATCCAGTGCAGGTCAATCTCCTTTATAACCAATGCAAAGCTAGCATTATCGAGGGGCAACTGCCTTGTACGATGGACGAGGCGGCACAGTTTGCGGCTCTACAATGCCAGATCCAGTTTGGCAATCACGAGCCAGACAAACACAAGCATGGCTATATCAAGTGAGTTGATACTCGGCAAACTTGGTCTGTAGTTGATCGATCCATCTGTTAGGACCCGAGAGTTTCTTCCTGAAGAGTTTGCCAAAAGCAAAGAAGCTGAGAAGAAGATCTGGTCTGAGCATCGTAAGCTTCAGGGTTTGACGGAGTTGAACGGGAAGTTCCGATACGTGCAACTATCTCGATCTCTCAGGACATACGGTATTACCTTCTTCAAAGTGAAGGTAATTAATTCGCTGAGCAGCATTTGATTTTGCTAATTTAACGCTATTGATTTTTAGGAGCGTGTCCCAAAAAAGAGCAAGCTGATCACGGTCCTGCTTGGTGTTACAAGGAGCAGTCTCATGCGGGTGGACGCCGACACAAAGGAAACACTCAAAGAATGGAAACTCACGCAGCTTCGACGTTGGGCAGCGACTCCCAACAACTTCACCCTGGATTTCGGCGATTACTCAAACACTTTCTACAGCGTTCAGACGAAGGAGGGCGAGGCTATTTCGCAGCTTATATCAGGTTATATCGATATTATATTGAAGCGAAGGAAAGAGGCAGACAAGGCTGTGGAAGCGGTTGAGGAGGAGCAGGCTGTTGTTGAGGAATACGTTAAACCCGGTCGCGCAACAAATGTCGGTAATACTACAGCACGCCAAAAGCAGGCCTTTGAGATGAAAGTGTCATCGCCCGCTATGATGCTGGATGGGAACCGGACGAAGCCCGCTTCGCAGATTTACCCAATGCAGTTCGCTGGTACATATCGTCCGCCTCAAGCGATCGAACTGTCCGGTGCACAACAAGCGCTTCTGCTGAGTATTGGAAATGGATTTGCAAAGGTCAACGCTGCGCTATCTGATTTAGACTCAACAATTCAGTTGCCTCCGCTTGGTGATGACCCAGCTTCGAGGAAATGGAAGCAAGACACGACAGATGTCAATGCTGAAAATATTGCCTCGTTATCAGCGGGCCATTTGGCTGCCAGTGCTTCTCTCATCAATCAGCTTGTTGGAGCACTTGACGAGTTGGACTACGACACGCTTGGCGCGAATATCAGCACATTGTCTTCCAATCTTGGCCAAATATCGCAAGCTGCCAAAATGATTTCAGCGATCGCAGGTGGCACTCAGGACGGCATTTTGGATGCTGTTCGAGAACTTGCTCGTACTACCGCCAAGTTGCTTGAGTTGGCCCAACCTGTGCTGGCTGGAGAAGATGCGTTAGCCCGACAGGACTTTTATGGAGCTGCACGTGAAGTTGCACTGGACGTTTCAGACCTCTTGGCTCTCATTGGAAGGCTTGATGTGTCACCCAACAGACAAAGCGATATCATGGATGCTGCCCGCGCCGTCGTTCGTGCAATTTCTGAACTCGTCGGGCATTGCAAAAATATATCAAATTCTATGGCAGATCCAGAAATGCAAGAGCAGATTGTACTGGACGCAAGGATGTGTGCCGAAGTAGCTGGACAATTGGTTGCCTGCACGTCTGCCGTTGTGCCGACTGTGAATGCTCAAATTTGCTTTGAGCAGCTGATGACAGCCGTAGTGATGATGCGTGATGGGCTTATGTGCGTTGCGGAAAGTTCGGAGCCATGCCAGAACCAGAAATTCTTGCAGCAGCTTCGTGATGCGTCGAATAGAGTCGAAGAGGCTATAGTGCGATTGGTGGATCTGGCAAGGAACGCAGAGCAGGAGAAATTGTCGGACATGGACCGCCTCTACGATCAAGTTATCAATGCTGTGGATCGGTTGATGGACAGCAAGGGAGATGTCGAGCAGTTGGTTGCAGCGGCCAAGGAGCTTACTATGGCATCTACACAATTCGTCAATGGTATTAAGGTACATGTGGGCACACTGAAGGACGACAGAGAGCGAGTGCGCTTGGTTGCGGCAGGGCGAGCTCTTGCGGAGATCACTTCAAAGATGGTCGGTTCAGCCAAGGAAGCGGCTCGTAATGTCAACGACGCGGACAAACAAGCGAATTTAGTAGCTGCTGTGAGTGACTTGAAGCGTGCGACAGATGCTGCGGCGGGACCTGGCGTCCGCGGAAGAACATTCGAGAAACTAGCGAAAGCCGTTAAAGATGTCGTTGCGTCTGACAATCAGCTCTGTTCAGCGGCACGATTGGGATCAAGCTCCAATCGCAACCAAACTTCACAACTTCAGTTGAATCAAGTAGTCAGAGCTGTGAGCGATGCAACACCTACTATGGTAACAGCCTTGCGCATGGTTACTGCGAGCCCGGATGACACAGTTGCTCAAATGAAACTCCTTAACGCGGCTAAGGCGTTCGTTTCCCCCACCCAGCAAGCTGTTTCTGCTGTCAAAAGTGCCGTATCGACGATCAATGACATGGCTGTGCAGGCTCAGCTCCTCAATTGCGCGAAACAGACATCGGATGCAGTTGCTCGACTTTTAAAATGCATGACGCATGCCGAGGATGTCAGCGCCGGTCTAGAGCTTCACGGAGCTATCTCTACGATCAAGGTCATTCAAAATGAGCTTCTCGAGGCGAAGGATAATGTGCGTGTGCTCAAACCTCTCAAAGCACAAACAGCCGATTCCATTCAAGCCGACGTCGCAAGTACAGTCCGAGCTATTCAGAGCACGATCTCGCAGCTGGCTGCTGCTGCCTCAGAAGGTCATGAGAAGTACACCGGAGTTGCGGCTACTGATGCCGTTGCATCACTTCAAGCTCTGGCTCTTGCATCAAAGGGCCTTGCTGCAACTCAACTGGACAATGATTTCCGGAGCGACATATTGAGTGCGGCTGTTGGAGTTGCGGACGGCCTTTCTTCCTTGGTTTCGTCGGCACGGGCAGCTGTCGATGATCCTAAAGCGCGCGATGAGGTCAGCAACGTGGTGAAGAACGCACAGGAAAGTCTCTTGGTCATATTGGATGCCTTGCCAGGACAACGTGATCTGGACAGAGCGATGAGGACTGTGGAGGACTCCGTACAGGATTTCTTGGCCCCAACCTCGAGCCCAATTTTGTCCACTCTCAAATCGGAGAGCTTCCAGAGTGCTCAAACAAAATTGGTGTCAGCTGGGGCTGCCCTAAGTGTTGCATCCAACAATCTCTTGACGGCAACCCGGGCCGGCTCGACGCCGCAAGATCTCCAAACCTCTGCGCATGCGTTCGAATATGCTTTCCAGGGTGTGGTTGAAGCGCTTGGTATATTTAAGCACAAGACTACAGATACAAGCGTTGTCAATGCGCTTCCTAGCCTGATAGCATCTCTTGCTGAGAACGCTGTGTTACTGCTTACTAAAGCGAAGCAGGCTGCTCTTGAACCGGACAACAACCTTCTTCGATCGGACGTGCTGGCTGCAGCCAAAGCAATCAGCAAGAGCTTGAACCAAATCCTTGATATTTGCTCAGTCTCTGCTCCCGGACATTCAGAATGCAACTCCGCGTTGTCAAACTTAACGTCTTTGCAGAGTCGTCTGGAGGAAACTGTGGATGGCCTCGGATCTAACCGAGATAGCTACGGGGACGCACTACAAAAGCTATCAGATCAGTGCAAAACAGCTGTGCAATTGATCACCTCTTTACCGCAACATGCGCGTGGAGGTGATCACGCCAAACTTGCCCAGGAGTCAGTTCCGCTATCGGATACGATTGCGGCTATCACGGACACTGTAGTACGGTGTGCCTATCTCGTAGGTGTTGCTGATCCTGCGTCGATTCCGGCCACATCTTCCGGCGTGGACCAGTTCTTCTTCGCCAATGCTGGAAAGCAGATTCACGCTGCTTGTGAAAAGCTCGCCAATGAAACTGTGCAAACTCAGCAACATATTGTAGAGTGTGCGTCAACTGTAGCACGCAACACGTCGGCATTGTGTAATGCGTGCAAGGACACCGCTCAAACAAATTCTGCAGCGCTTACTCCAATGGCAAAGCAGAAGTTCGTATCTGCAGCAAAGGATATTGCGTCGCGAACATCTGGATTTGTCGCGTCTATCAAGCAGTTTGCCATTAATCCACGAGATCCAAGTGTCCGGACCGTTTGCGTTGATTCTTCTTTCCCTGTTTTGGAGGCGGTCGACGCCTTGGTTTCATACGCAGTTTCGCCAGAGTTTGCTGGCACGAAAGCGAAGCTTTCTTCCCCGGCGCTGGAGGCTCAAAAGCTTTTACTTGAAGGAAACAAGTCTCTGGTGACTTCCGCTCAGAACATTGTGAATGCTATTAAGTCACTTTGCGCAAATGTTGAGGACAACGCCGTCCGGCAGGTTCTCAATGCAGAAGTTCGAGCAGCTCAGCAGGCTGTGGCCGACACACTTTCAGCGGTGTGCTCTGCAGCACCGGGGCAAAAGGAGTGCGACGAGGCAATTGATAAAACAACCGAAACTGTGGCGTTGGTTGATTCTTTCATTGTGGAAGCTACGATTGGTGGTCTCAAGCAAGAGGCTTTGCCCGATAGAGTGGCTTTGGTGGATGCGATGAGGGCTGTGGTGTCTCTTGTGGAAGTCGCAGCGAAAGCGACCATCGCAGATCAGATGCAACTTGGGCCATCTGTTTCGGAGATACCTGATCATCTCACCAAGGTATGAAAGAGATTACTTTAAATTACCGCGGATACTCTGACACGCTTTACTTTAGGCGTCTCGTGCGATTCTTGCTGTTGCGTCCCACGCAAACGGAAAAGAGCAGCGTACGATTTTGGATGATTTGAAAGAGTTTGGGGACTCAGTCATCAACTTCCTATGGGCCGCAAAAAACATAAGTTCTTCTGCCTCTGCAACTACAGATGTTGCAACGGCGAAACTGGAGACTGAGAAGGCCAAAGTTCGGACCGTGGTGAATAAACTCATCAAAGCTATGGAAGACTCTTCCGACGAAACAGGTGAATTCATTATGGCGACAGAGCTGATCGAGGCGTTCATTGGGAGCATCGAATCACGGATACCAGCGGCCGGAACGCAGCAGTACCAAAAGTTGGCTGGGGATATCGACAAAGCTGGAAAACAGTTGGTCGAGGCTGTCGGAGAAGCTGTGGCCAAAGCCAAAACACCTCAACAGTATATACTTCTTGCAAAACGCATCAGCGACCTATACGGAGAGATCATTAAGGCCTCTTGCAATGCCATTGCTGATATCAAGGATCCCAAAGTCCAAGTCAACCTCAAAGATTGCGTAAAGGAGCTCGGGGGTTCCTCGATCAAGCTTGTGGATTCGATGCGGCTGATGAATTCAAAAGTAAGTGGGTCAGACACAGTCAACAAGTTGCGTGTCACACAGTCAGCTCGTGAAGTTTCCTCACATGTCGCGAACGTGATCAGTGCGGCGAAGGATGGGTCGAAAGGCGTTTTGGTGTGCCAAGAGTCTATTTCTCACATCAATGATGTTATGACGGATCTCGAATCCGTTATGATCTTTGCTGAAGCTGGACAACTAGATCCATTCCAGTCCTCCTTGTCTGCATTCACATCACACAAAGACGCCATGCTCACCTCTTGCAAATCACTTACGGAGTCTGCGAAGCGATTTATTACCAGTAAGCTGAGTAATCAGGAAGAGCTTGCTAGTGTTGCCACGGCTACGGTGACTGCCATGCAAGGATTGAAAGAAGAAACTAAGCAGGCTGCAATTGCCATCACATCTGCCGACAAGCACATGCAGCAACAGCTCCTGTCGTCTGCCAAAGCTGTTGCAGAGGCACTTCAATCGTTATTGGCTGCCGCTATGACAGCTGCAGGAAAGCCTGGGAACGACCCAGCGATTCAGGATGTCACTGATGCCGTGAAAGCACAGTTTTCCTCAGTTGCTGACCTTATCCGCGTGGTGAAGCTGCTCTCTGATGAGTCTTCCCGAGGCATACGTGCACTGGACTCTTCAATTAAGGGTATCGATCAGATTACGGCCACATTAGTATCGGCAGGCCCAGCACAGGGAACTGCGCTTCCCGAAGAAGTCGCTGGTCTCGCTAAACAACTCGCGACCGCCTCGGCGTCGGTCGTTGCTGCTTCTCATGGAAAGCAGGATGAACTCGTTGCGGCCGCGAACGCAATCAGAAAACAACTGGAGGATCTTGCTCGGGCCGCGAAAGCAGCAATCGAACGTGCGCCCGATAGTAGCAAGACTGCTGTAGCGGAAGCTGTCAGACTTGCGGCAAGCTCAACTCAGATGTTGCTCGCCAAAGTGCGGGCAGTGCAGGAAACAAACTCGATCGAGAACAAGCAAGGTGTTCAGGAGGCAGCGAAGGCAGTTGTGAATGCAGTTAATGAGATCGTAACGTCTACAAATGATCTGATACCCTCAGGATACGCCGACCCGAACGATCCCAACGTGATTGCAGAGCGAGAGTTGCTCAAAGCCGCGAACGCTATCGAGGCGGCTGCAAAGAGAGTTGGAGCAGTTGCACCTGCCGCAACAACGACACAGTCTCATGCAGGAGAGGATGAAGGGCCGAAGTGGATTGGAGGTGAGGACTTTGAGGGACAAGTGCTGGACGCGACGAAAGCCATTGCAGCTGCAACGGCCGCACTTGTACGCTCTGCGACGGCCGCACAGCGCGATATTGTTTCCAAAGGACGTGGAAAGCATGTTCCTGGAACACCAAAGCCCGCAGCAGCAATACTTGATTCATCCGCGAAGAAGTACTTTGACGACGGGACATGGAATGAAGGGCTCGTCTCTGCTGCAAAACAGGTGGCCGCTGCGACTCAAGACCTGTGTGAAGTAGCAGCGGAGGCTGCAAAGGCGAAGGCAGGCAAAGGTCCGGCGGTCCCACGAGAAAGAATCATCGTGGCATCTAGACAGGTCGGTGCGGCTACGACACAACTCATCACTGCAGCACAGGTTTCCGGCGATCCCAACAGTTCCGTGCAGATCCGCCTGCGTGCAGCCGGTAAAGCTGTTACAGGTGCTACCGAACAACTTGTTCGTGCAGCAGAAGAGGCAATCAAGTTTGATGATACAGAAACAAGCAGCAAGATTGCACCTAGTTCATCTGCAGTGACCTCACCAACCAACGCAAAGGTACTCGAGATGGAGGCGCAGATGTCAGTTTTGAAGATGGAGAAGGAGCTTGAACGAGCAAGAGCAAAGCTCGCGTCTGTTCGAAAGGGACGGTACGATGTCGCGAAATCGAAGAGTTCGCCAACGTCCACTACGTCTGCAACTTCATCCATTGCCTCTCCATCAGGAGAGAGCCCAAGCAAATAACTAGAATGAAGCCTGTATTTTTTAATGTTTTTTCTTTAGTACATTTTCTGAACAACGAAATAGCCCCCCACATATGTTGGCTTCACTCGCATTCACGAGGCAATGGGCAATTGTGATGGATTGCCATGGCAAACTGCGCTGGATACGACGATGGTACTACTATACGCACTCCTACCTTTCAACTTTCAACTTTCCTTTCGAAGTTCGCTTCATTACATGCACTGCAAGAATCACCGTTCTCTGCACAAAACAGTTTTTGAATTTAGGGGATTCTTACCAAAAGATCCTCGCTAATGACGAAGTCCACTTGTTAATTAATATTTGTTTTGACAAAGTGAAAGATAAAATGAACTGCCTCATGTACGCTTGATCCGGAACATTTTGAGTCCTCCTACGGTTGTCACAGGCGCCCTGAAAGCCGAAGAGCTTTACTTTCAGAAAAATGCCGGTCCCACCGAATAATACAAATGGTTTGTTTTGTGTCACGTATCTGGAACAAAACGGTACATCGGTAGCTGTGCCCTTTTCTCCTCCTAAAAACGGTTTAGAAGTGCAGATCTTACGCATGATCAACTCACCATCGAGATATTCTGTTCATTATAAACAATAAATAGCGTGTCCGCTTTCTCTCTTTTCGCAGGAGCTGTGGTGCCCGCCATGGACGGATCTTGAACACCAGTGCCATCATTCCCACGTTCTCGTTCATACGGACCCTGCTGCTCTGACTGAACACCAGATGCATAGAGATCCGGTGGAGCGTCATACTTCGCGGTTTCCGCTTCCGATGCTGCACCGGCTCCGCCATCACCAGCAACAGGGAACATTCCTGGTTGGCCAGGATATGGAGGTATACCAGGTGGAGCTCCGGGGAATCCAGGTGGAGGAAAGCCCTGCCCAGGTGGCCAACCAACAGGTGGTGCTCCATTCATGAAAGGTGGCGGTACTCTTGAAGTCAAGTCAATGTCAAAACAATTGAGCAATTTAACGATCGAAATCCATACCCGTATGGTGCACCCGGGTACATTGGCGGCATTGGAGGTCCCCGTGGTGGAAATCCATAAGGTGGAAACGGCGGTAGCGCACCTGCCGGTCCAGGTGCGAACGGTGGATAAGGTGCTCCAAAAGGTGCGCCAGCTGGTTGATATACCACTGGAGCGGCACCTGGTATCGTTGGCACAGAGACGCCAACAATAGGTGTCACTGCAGCTCCAGCCTGCTGGTTCTTCCAAGCCGCGAGCTGCTCCGCAAGTGTGAGCGACGAGGACGTGCTGTCGAGCTTCAGCCTTTTGCTGTTGGGGTTGAGTTTGGACTCCACCTCCGCGATATGCGCCTGCAAGTCAGCTTCGGGGACGCCTTCCATACCGAAAATCTCAATCTCGAGCGTTTCACGTCCTCCGATCGCATTCGGAACTCTACGGAAACGGCTTGGTGTCATGTTGGCAACAGATAAATATTCACTTAAGCTTACTTCGTGATGGTTTCTTTGTGTACTTGGGATATATGCACATGCATACCACTGGCGGTGCTCAACTTTTTATTGCAAATGTGGCATTTGAAATGCTTTGCTCGCTGGTGGTCTATGAGCACCTTTTCGTCGGCAAACTCACGATCGCAATACCTATCCATTTCGCGAGAACATTTTGGTCAATCGCACGTTTCAGTAGCTGTCTTTGCACACAACTTACCAGCACCAAGGCTTGAGCTCAACCTTCCTCTTTTTCTAAACAGCCACCACAAATATAGTTAGAAAACATCAGTCTTTGCGAACAACTATTCACCTTGGTCATCTTTAAATCAGCAGCGCGAGCGCAGAGCGAGTCTTTCTGCTAGAGAGTCTTTCTGCTAGATTCGCGTGGTCTTCGACGGCCGCCAAAATTGGGACGCTGATGTGGGCTGTCAAAGCCGCGCTTGGTTTGAAAAATATCACCACAAAAATATGGCCAAATCAAATGTAAGCTGAAGCGGATCAGGCTTGAAGAAAACATAGAGCTGCTCGTATAATCGTGATTTAGGGGATCAATGACGACAAACTGTCAATCACCCCGTCGAAGAAATCGTCGGTCTTTCGTGAAGAACTCAACAGGCTTGAGCGAAGGTGATATCGGGTATGATACTTTATACTTCACGCCTCATTGATACTTCAGAGCTTCTGCGATGGAGCGAGATATAGAAGCAATTGCGGCTCGCCCGGTACTGAAATCAGTACTTGAGGGGTTATTCAAGGACTTTATCAGAGCCGCCGAGGCCGAAGATCGCAGATTTGAGGGTGCCCTTGCTTCCTCAAGTATTCTGAATGTCACTGATCGCATAAATCAAGGAAGCCAGCTCCGCTCAACACTTAATGCGATCAGGCACAATGTGGAGATACTTAAAGGCTCCATAGCGTGTCCATCGCGAGGGATCGAATGTAAGAATAGGAGAAATCACGGCTTCTTCTACGATTCTGATTTTCCTTAGATGTTTCAAAACTCAAGGAATCAATGCAGCAGATTGAAGCCAGCTTAGTTGCATTTCGAAGATCGATGCGCGAGAGGTGGGTTATCTGTTCGGTTCGTTAACATAATTATTAAAATTCTCACCAAGGTCTGAATCTCTGGAGTCTAGTGAAAAGAGGCTATTTCAAGATATATCTGGCATCGAGGAAAAGCTGCGGGCTATAGATGTGGCTCCGGCGGTAACAAGACAAGCAGGAAGTACTTCTCCGACCAGAATATCTGAAAACAGCACAGCAAGTCTGGAGGATGAAGGACCGGGGCGAAAACCAGGGACTAAAGTTGATGGAGTTAGGCGCTTCGAGGTATCGCCATTCCCATGCGGTGTCCTGTTTTTAATATACTCTCTCACGTAGGAGTTTGTATCCGCAAACGGTGGTCGTACGGGCGGCTGGGATGAGGCAGATCACAGGGTGTTTTTGAATGTTTGGGAGAAGAAAAAGGCAAATCACACTAGCTTCGTGCGGAGAACCGCTTCTTACTCAAATCATCTTCTTAGGATGACATCAAAAAAGTAGTGGAAGCTTTCATCGGAAAGAATCCCACAGTTTCTGATCAGGAAGTCATGAGGCACATTAGATGGCATCAGAGATACTTACGGCTTCTGAACGACCAAAGAAAGTCTATTTCTGAGTGGAGGGAGATGAAAAAGGTTTGTCATCGTTTATCAGAGCTGGAACACTGTAGATGAGACAGCATCCCAAGAATAAGAGCGAAGCATTGAAGAAAATAGTGGATGGGCGTAAAAATCAACAAAAGGAAGAACTCCAAAGTGAAGAGCAAAAGATGAAGGAAAGAGAAGCGCTTCGTTTACAAATCCTGCAATGGAAGGTACATAAGGTCATGGGTTTCATTAATAGTTAACTATAAGGTCTTCCCATTAAGGAAGAGAAACGAACCAGGGAGAAGGAGCAAGAAGCAGAAGCTCAGAAAGAGGCAGAGAGGGAACGCTGGGCAGAACAGAAACGCCGTGAGAAGCGAGTAAGTCGTCACTCAATCTTGCAGTTGCACAAGGTTCAAAAAACCATCGTATTTACCAGGACAAAGCAAAGGAGGAGTTGCGAGTGATGGTCGCCCGGAAGGAAGCATCGAAAATGATAGAAGCGGACATGGACGCGCAACTGGAACAGTTCAAAAGAGAGCTTTCAAAGATACCGAAAGAAACCATGGAGATGTTTAATGAGCGCGTAAGGAAAAGTACGTGATTGCATCTATACGTGCTACAACGGCAAATCTGCAGAACAAGGAGATAACCATGAAGAAACGCAAAGTGATCCAGGCTAAGCATCTCGAAGGACTTAATAGGCAGGCCAGAATAGAGCAAATAGTGTGTCCGGTAAGCTAGATTGGGTGTATGTAACAAACGCTTAATGTTTTCTTTTCTGCGAAGACGGAGGTTCATGTTGAGCGAGATCCAAACCGAATCTTTCAGTTGACTGCAGCAATTGAGCTGCGGCGAAGTATGCCATACAAAGATGCAGATCCATACCAGTTTGCGGTGATGAGACTTCCGTTTAGGTAAGTGAACCATAAGAAAAGCAATTTATATTTGTATTTGATACGAGAGTAGAGCGAGAGCTGAGTGGAGACAAGGAGTTTAATTCCTCCGAATGAACAAAGTTTGAACTGGAGAAATCAGTGCACAGAATTATATTTGTATAAGTGGGAGTGTTTCAAATGAGACTTCTTTACACGTTCGATACTCGACTTCAAGTCATTCAAAACGCTTCTTTACTATTGAAGTCTATACATTTCTGGGGACCCAAACGCGATCCACAGCCACCCAACCCACCGAACACCAAAATGGTAAGCAACGACCAGACGTAAGACCATCCATCCATCCATCGAATGCAGCGGACGTGCGGAGAGAATACAGCGATGGGCAGAAAATGACGGACAACTTGTATCGACGATTAACGAAGGAATGGATGTCGGTTGTTGGATGGACTAGTGGAAGTGGGAAATTGTTTGGGAAGCGTTATACCAGCCAACGTTAGAGTTACAGAAAGAACTCTACTTGTGTATACTTACACGGAACCCTATGACTGATGGGCCTCCTTTGCTAGGATACTGGCAAAGCTGCACCCCCAAAGCTCGCAAAGGTCGTCAAGGTTCTTGGCCGCACCGGTTCTCGGTAAGGAAAACAAAGCCTATTCTACATCTTCATATTTTCTTAAAATTTACTTTGCTTTGCAGCGGTGGTGTCACACAGGTCCGCGTCGAGTTCGTCGATGACAACTCCCGGTCCATCATCCGAAACGTTAAGGGTCCCGTTCGTGAGGTATTTGAATTCTCGCTCCAATTTTTTTTATAATTAGTTTTGGTTTTATAGAACGACCTGTTGACGCTTCTTGAGTCTGAGCGCGAGGCTCGTCGTCTTCGTTAAACTTGTTGTGTGTTCAATATACATTTTCGCATACAGTCCACACTCGATTTTGTTTTTGTCTCCGGCAAACCTCAATGCAGCACTGTGGGCCATAAGTCGCTCCCAGTTGAACTAAAGTTGAACTAAGATCAGGTGTGGACTCGGAATCAGGAGCAGGAGACAAAACTAGCTCATAACCAAGACAGTTTGACCAAATGTTGTTGAGTGCACAAAAAACAAGAACCCATTGGGAAAAAGCAGGCGAAGGAGAAAATGGCCGAGGTGAAAGCATATCAATTGCAATAGGTAAGCGGGGATCATCAGGCGGGCTTAAATCAATCTTTTTTTTATTTAACAATATTTATTTTGCACATACAACACATAACCAATAAACAACACCCAAAGTGCCTTACAAGATGGTCATGGTCCAGCACACTGGGAAGGGCACGTAGCATAAGGGAAAAGCAAGAAAGAAAAACATAGGAAGTAAACTCAAAACTGTGGCTCAGATACTGCTACAGTGCCAAAAAAATGGTAATAAATAATGAACAAAGAAAATGTTTAAGATCGACAATTCCAGGGCCAACGAGGGAGTCTGGAGGAGAAACTTCTAATGGCGGACCCATACAGTGAAGCCAAATCTTATGAAGACAACGAAAAACAAGATACCATGGTGCAAGATTCTCTGGGTTGACAATGCGAAATGAACGAATGCTATCAATTGCAACATCAAGCGGAAGCTGTAAAACAGGAACAGCCATCAAACGTAAACATTCTGAAACATGAGATCAGTTGCAGGGTGGCAGCGACAACACTGCTTGCAGGGATGATAAAACAAACGTCCAAGACAATACTGGAGAAGCCTCAAGATTGACGAAATAGGAAAACTTTTTTTGGAACTTCAAAATATGTATTTAGTTTCCGGCCAATGCATATCACCAGCTGGTGCAAATCCAAATACAAGTGTAAAATTGGCAGCACAAGGGGAGCCCTTTGAGCTGTAGGAAATGTAAAATGTTTCATAACACCAAGGCATATCCAACTCAACTAAAGCAGACAAGATAGAATCAGGAACAGGAGACACAAGTAATAACCAAGACAGTTTGACCAAATGCGGTTAAGTGCACGAAGAACAAGAACCCACTGGGAAAGAAAAAGGCAGTGGTGAAAGTATATCAATTGCAATGTCAAGAGGTAAGCGGGGATCATCAGGCAGGCCGAAATCAAAACTAGCGGACAAACTAGCACGCAAATGTAGACACACAGAGTAAGGTTCGGCGGGTCCGGGTTGGGTCTGGGTTTCAGTGGCGACCCTGCATTAAACCCTTATTTCGGTCATGTTTGTCCAGGCACCCGCCGGGTCACTGACGGGTAAGAGTGGTATACCCGGACCCGAAGTAGTTGAATTTTACCCAGACCTGCCGGGTTTTTGCTGCTCAGGAGAGGAGTTATTGAACTTGAATTAGAACACGCTTGATATTTACATGAACACTTTGTGTCTGTGTGGACAGTGTGATATTTACAAACACTATCGTAAAGATGAACAAAAGGTTCGTTGTACCTTGGGAATGAATTCTACCTATCCCCTTAATAGCCGACAAGATGCTTATTGGGTCACCCATTGATGTTGGCGCTGCAGGTGTGGCAGCTTCTGAATGACTGGCCTGTCGTTTCAGAGTAGCAAGCTCTCCCTCCAGGGCAATCACACGTGATTTCCATTGTGAAATCTCCTGGGAAGCTGCCTGCTTCTCCCTTTCCATTGCAGCCAGGTCTCCCTGAATCTTGCTAGCTCTTCGTGCTCGCCGTGCTGAATCAAAGCACCCGCGCTGCCCAATTCATCAATGAGGGCATTCCTGTGTAAATGCCGTACTTGTGTCCCTCCCGCCTGTAAAAGTCCAGAAATGTTGTTTCCTTCTGAAAGGAACAACTTTTCAAGCACTCCTCACGATAGGCGTTTGCTGCTGTAATGAACTCCGTTCATCCACTGCATGCATCGTGAATTTCATTCAGGGCTTGACAAACTGGCTTGCTGTCAGAGCTGTGTCGGTCGATCAACCCTTGAAGAACAAATATTGGGCCGCATTCATCACAATTTGCTTGACAGTTGCTGATGAAGTCCTCCAAGTCGTAGCTGTGGCTGCTTGCTTTGAATTTTTGATACCAAAGTCATATGTCTGAAGTAGCACAGAGTCCGTCGATGAGTAAATACATCCCCTTTAGTACAACATCGCGCCAGTTTGTTGAAAGAGCAGTCAATTTGACATCTGTCGATTTGACATCAAGGCCCACTTCTGCTTCTTCCCCTTCAGAACCTGATCCAAGAGATGTTTCAGGTGCAGTCACCGGTTCTGCACTTGATTCTCTTTCAGATGATGGTTTGGATTGTTTCAAAGCTCACTTCTTTGTAGTTCGAGGCATGGTGTTGGTAATGCTCGCTTAGGGCTGGAAAGTTCACACTTCCAACAGTCTTCCACCAGTCCATAATACTGATTGGCTTCCCATCAGAATCAATACTGTGGAATACCTGATCACCAAGATAGCGATCCAGTTCATCTTTTTCCTCAGGAATCTCTTCTTGCCAGATGAAAATGGATCTATTGGCTCTCAAGCGTTCAGTGTCTGTTTTTTCTGCCTATCACCGGAAGCTCCAAAGGCAGAGTAGAGGCTCAGCCAAGAAAGTCAGGGTTTGATTCATCAGTGGAAGCTTCCTGGGTGGAGAAGTGCGCACAGAGAGTAATTGTGGTAGAGCGAATGCAGATGAACGAAGCAATGTTGCGACCAACAAAACTGATATGGCGGATACCACGCACCACCTCATCACCAAAAAGAGCCTGCAGCATAGTACGTGCAAAGCCAAGCTGTTGCCTCATGATATCCTTAATGTCTAGAGTCGTCGAATCAGCCACACAAGCCTGAAGATCAGCAGGAGGGGTATTGAACTTGTGCCTTACCATTCTATGACTGGAGGCTTAAGTCACAACGTTATTTTTGTCTTTTTGCTTTTTTTTAACAATATTATTTATTTACACATACAATGCATAACAAAAAACAACACACAAAGTGCCTTACAAGATGGTCATGGACCGGCACATACGGAAGCGAGCAAAACAGAGAATGTAAACTCAAACCTGTGGCTAGCTGTCAGATACTGCTAATGCGCCAAAAAAACAGGTGAGTAGTAAATAATGAAAAAAGAAAACGTTAGAGATCCACAAATGCAGGGCCAAAGAGGGAGTCTGGAGGAGAAACTTAATATGGCAGACACATACAGTGAAGCCAATCTTATCAAGACAACGAAAAACAAGATACCACGGTGCAAGATTCGCTGGGTTGAAATTGCGAAGTGGACGAAGGCTATCAGGTATCAAGACGCAAACATTCTGAGACATGAGATCTAGAGAGAGTTGCAGTGCGGCAGTGACAACACTGCTTGCAGGGGTGATAAAACAAACATCCAAGACAATACTGCAGAAGCCTCAAGATTAACGAAATAGGGAAGCATGGTGGAGCAATTGCTAGCGCATGATGGTGGGCAGATGCAAGGGGAGCAAAGCTAGCAGCTATAGAACCATAAGCAGAGGGAAGAAAAAAATGAAACCAAATTCAAGCGTAGGTCGAATAAAACACAAAAACAAATGACGAACCACAACCAGAGAATGAGAACCAAACATCCTTGAAAAAGAAAGCAAAAGCAAAGAAGCTGCACGGGCTTTGGCAAGTCGATGGCAAATAGTCAGTGAAACATCAAATCCAGTATCTCCAAAAAAGCAACCCAGATAACGAAATGAAGGCTTGACAGGCAGAGTTTGACCATGAAGAAGCACAGGCAAATTAGCAGGAATGGGAATTCTTGTGAGAATCACAGACTTCAAAGGAGCAAAAGAGAAACCACAGCTTGGGCAAACTGTTCACAAACGGAGAGAAGAACCTGCATAGCATCCAAAGTAAGTGCAAACAAGGCCAAACTATCTGCAAATAAAAAAGAATTATATCGTGGTTTGGCAGGATGAAAGAGTGTTATGGGTGGGGCAAATTGTCGGAGGAGCCCAGGTAGAGGATCAAGAAGTGGACTGAGAACAGAACCTTGAAACAAACCTCTAAACAAATCAAAAGCATCTGAAAAACATTGTGCAACAACCACTCTGGAAGAACAAAAATCAAACAGAGACTTCAAAACAAAAACAAATGGCAACGGTAGGAAATTCGAATCCAGTCCCCTAAAGGATTCGAACCGCGGAGCTTAGCTTCGAAAAGTCACATTCGTACCGACTGAGGCTCAAATTTTTTTTTGAACTTCATAATATGTATTTATTGTCCAACCAATACATATCATGGGCACCTGACACTTCAGAGCCATCATGACAGTTCCTACAATAAGGTCGGGGGTTTGGAAACAGGTGGCCAAGCCGATATAGCACGAACAAACGAAGACATACTGTTGGAAGATGTTAGTGTGGGGGAAGCAACAAAGGGTGACGAAGTTTCAAATTGCGGACAGGGGCAAACAAAACTGCAATTGGTCCATTATGCGCAAAAGCTAAAGACTGAAAATGCAACATCAATGGATGAAGTGGGGCCACAACAGGCATAGGAACAATGAGATCATTGTGACAAGCGGAAAAATAAGGAGATGAACCATAACCGACTGGAGATGACCGATAGAATTGCAACACAGCAGCTGGTAACAGAGGGCTGGAATCACTAGACCAGCGAGCAAACATACGTGCCTGAAGGTACTTCAGCCTGAACTCAAAAGTAGGAATTTGCGCTAACAGCAACAAACCAACACGCGAAGTGGTATGGGCTAGCGAAAACAGACAACACAGTGCATGATAACAAAAACGCTCGAGTACCTGAAGCTGAGCAGTGGAAGGCCGAATAAGTGCTAAACCAAACTCAAGTGAAGGTCTAATAAAAGACAAAAACAACAACCTGGCAACACGAGGAGCAGACCCACCAAAGTACGAGACATAAGGTGCAAAAAGATACAATGAGGCACGAGCTTTCTCTAAGCGATGATCAATAGTTGCAGCAAGATCAAACCCTTCAATAGTAAAATAGTGACCAAGGTATCTAAATGAAACCTCTACAGGGAGGGCAGAGCCATGAAGCTTCAAGGGGGTGGGTAACCGTTGAGAAGATAACACAGCACACTTTGAAGGTGAAAACACAAAATGAGAAGCTAAAGCAAAATCTTCACAAATTTTCAATGCACGTTGGGCTTGCTCAGGGGTGGCAGAAAACAAAGCTATGTCATCAGCAAAAAACAACGAATTGAAAACAGGAGTGTTATAAGGAAACCTAGCAAGATGAGAGGATTCACGACAAAGGAGCTGTGCTAAAGGATTGATGAAAACTGAGTACAAGAACGGAGACAAAACAGAACCTTGAAAAAGACCTCGTGGAAGCGAAAACAAATCAGAAGAACGATTCTCTATAACAACCTGAGAAGAACAACGATCAAACATACTCATCAAAACAGAGATCAAACGGTTTGGAATTCTGGGAAATTGACGAAGACGTTCCCACAAAAGAGGCCTATGCACAGTATCATACGCTGCTTTAATATCTAAGAAAATAACACAATAAGGCAGAGCAGTGCGGGAAGCCCGTCGAAGGGTAGCATCTAATGCAAAAACACACTCAACACCTGAACGATTGGCCTGGAAATCAGCTTGGGCGGGATCAAGTTTACCAACATGAGCTACAAGCATAGGAAGCAGGGTACGCTCAAAGATTTTTCTATCAACATTGGTTAAAGTAATGGGGCGGTACTGACTAATATCACCAATGGAACCCTTATTCTTCCAAATAGGTAACAACAAGCCAGCATTCCAGGCAGAGGGCGACAAACCTGAACGGAAAATAGCGTTTGAAAGTTGAACAAAAAGGATAGCAACATCAGAAGCTAACGGCTTAAATAACTCAGCTGGAATATGGTTTGGGCCAGGAGCAGAGTTGTTTGGGGAAGAACGAATAGCACAAACAAAGTCACTAACACTAACTGACACAGAATCATTCAGCGCATGTAGACGTACGTGTTCTGCACTGGCAGAGGATTGTGCAAACTGAGTCTGATTAACGGAGGCAAAGTGATTGCGATAATGAGATAAAGAGACAGGATCAGACAATAAACCACTTGCAGCTGAGCGCCGTTGATGACACCTACGCGCGGTGGAAAGAACTTTGCTAACCTCAGTTAAAGAACTAGGAGAAGAACTAAACACATTGTCGCCAGAAGCCTCTCGAGCTCGCTGAGAAAGAGACCAAGTACGAAAAGCTTTGACACGCTCACGCGATAGCCGGTCACGCTCCAAGCGGCAATACTCAACTAAACAGGATCAGGATCATCACAGGAAGAAACAGCTAAATAGTGCTTATGAGCAAGTAAGTAGCTCCGTCGCAAGGCCACTAAATGCGGCGGCAACAATGGCAGGGCAGGGCGACGGCGAACTAAACTGGGGGGTCCAATGACAGAAGCAGCACACGAAGTAACAAAGGACAAAATAATATCCAATGCAGAGTCAATACATCCCTGTGCAACATCCACAGACATTTGGGCAAAGGCGGGAGCTTCTAAAATTGGACTGAGCTCAGCATTGACATCAGCAAGGGTGGGATCAAAAAACAAACGTCCCACTTCCTCCATTGCTTGAAAGACAGCAGGTTCACGCAACAGATGAGCAGCCCAGCGCTTGTGGGGGGGTGCAGCAGAGGGAGCGCTGGCATTGGGAGGAGGAAAAGAAAAAACAGCTGTAACCGGAAAATGGTCAGAAGCCCAAGGCATAAACTCGCCGTCGGCTAGACGTCTATGAACTATGTAAGAAATAGGATCACATTGAAGCAGAGGATTGACAAACAACAAATCGATAATGGAATCACCATTGCGAGAAGAAAATGTGGGGTTATGACAGGAAGGGTGCTTAACTAGAGAGAAACTAGCGGCAGAAATAAATTGCTCAAACAACCTACCCCTACAATTTTAAGAATGATCACCAGTAGCCATAAAACAGGAATTGAAATTGCCCAACAAAAGAATTTTTTTTTTTTTTTTTGAACTTCATAATATGTATTTATTGTCCAACCAATACATATCACCCGCTGGTGCAAAATCCAAATACAAGTGTAAAAATACACGTAAATTGGCAGCACATGGGGAGCCGTGCGAGCCGTAGGAAAAGTAAAATGTTTCAAAACACTAAGGCATATCCAAATCAACAAAAGCAGACAAGATACAATCAGGAGCTGGAGACAAAACTAACTCATAACCAAGACAGTTTGACCAAATGCGGTTAAGTGCACGAAGAACAAGAACCCACTGGGAAAAAGCAGGGGAAGGATAAAAAGGCCGTGGTGAAAGCATATCAATTGCAATGTCAAGAGGTAGGCGGGGATCGTCAGGCGGGCCTAAATCAAAACTAGCAGACAAACTAGCACGCAAATGTAGACACACAGAGACATGGGCACGCGACACTTCAGGGGCATCATGACAGTTCCTACAATAAGGTCGGGGGTTTGGAAACAGGCGGCCAAGCCGATATAGCAGGAACAAACGAAGACATACTGTTGGGAGATGTTGGTGTGGGGGTAGCAACAAAGGGTGGCGAAGTTTCAAATTGCGGACAGGGGCAAACGAAACTGCAATTGGTCCATTATGCGCAACAGCTAAAGACTGAAAATGCAACATCAACGGATGAAGTGGGAGCACAACAGGCATAGGAACAATGAGATCATTGTGACAAGCGGAAAAATAAGGAGATGAACCATAACCGACTGGAGATGACCGATAGAATTGCAACACAGCAGCTGGTAACAGAGGGCTGGAATCACTAGACCAGCGAGCAAACATACGTGCCTGAAGGTACTTCAGCCTGAACTCAAAAGTAGGAATTTGCGCTAACAGCAACAAACCAACACGCGAAGTGGTATGGGCTAACGAAAACAGACGACACAGTGCATGATAACAAAAACGCTCGAGTACCTGAAGCTGAGCAGTGGAAGGCCGAATAAGTGCTAAACCAAACTCAAGTGAAGGTCTAATAAAAGACAAAAACAACAACCTGGCAACACGAGGAGCAGACCCACCAAAGTACGAGACATAAGGTGCAAAAAGATACAATGAGGCACGAGCTTTCTCTAAGCGATGATCAATAGTTGCAGCAAGATCAAACCCTTCAATAGTAAAATAGTGACCAAGGTATCTAAATGAAACCTCTACAGGGAGGGCAGAGCCATGAAGCTTCAAGGGGGTGGGTAACCGTTGAGAAGATAAAACAGCACACTTTGAAGGTGAAAACACAAAATGAGAAGCTAAAGCAAAATCTTCACAAATTTTCAATGCACGTTGGGCTTGCTCAGGGGTGGCAGAAAACAAAGCTATGTCATCAGCAAAAAACAACGAATTGAAAACAGGAGTGTTATAAGAAAACCTAGCAAGATGAGAAGATTCACGACGAAGGAAGCTGTGCTAAAGGATTGATGAAAACTGAGTACAAGAACGGAGACAAAACAGAACCTTGAAAAAGACCTCGTGGAAGCGAAACAAATCAGAAGAACGATTCTCTATAACAACCTGAGAAGAACAACGATCAAACATACTCATCAAAACAGAGATCAAACGGTTTGGAATTCTGGGAAATTGACGAAGACGTTCCCACAAAAGAGGCCTATGCACAGTATCATACGCTGCTTTAATATCTAAGAAAGTAACACAATAAGGCAGAGCAGTGCGGGAAGCCCGTCGAAGGGTAGCATCTAATGCAAAAACACACTCAACACCTGAACGATTGGCCTGGAAACCAGCTTGGGCGGGATCAAGTTTACCAACATGAGCTACAAGCATAGGAAGCAGGGTACGCTCAAAGATTTTTCTATCAACATTGGTTAAAGTAATGGG